>DF363663.1:0-20480 GCA_000787875.1 Solanum virginianum
ATCATGCTGTCTGGGTGCCCTTATCGGGTACCAGTCACGGCCCATAGGTTGAGTCGTGACAATTAAGACTACAGTTTCTTGTTCTTTGTTGAGCATTAGTGGCATAGCAAGAAATTTCGTGCATCAAAAAAAAAAAACTTAACTATATTTAACTAATAAATTATAGTTATTTTAAAAATAAATTTTAACTAAAAATGATTTTCTAATGAATTATTTAAAGTTGGATTTATGTTTTGGTCCATCTTAATTTCAGAACCTTAGGCCCAATTTTAAGGCAAAGGTCCATTTGATTTTTAGGCCTTTTAAAGCAAAACCAGAAAGCTATAAAATAATAAATAAAGGGATAATTATAGTACATGGCCATTTGATTGAAGTAATTATCAAAAAAAAAATGATCATTCACGTATATGCATGTATAATCAGTATATATTTCATGTATAATCAAACTATATTCAATTTTTGAGTGTATCATAATGTATATTTCGTATATCATCATGTATGTATAAGTAATCTATTTTCTAGACTTTGGGCAAACTATAATTTATAGTCATTGCAAGAAGTGCTGAAAGAATTCTTTGGGATTGAGATGGCAACTGTTGAGACAAATATATCTTAGTTATAAATTATGATAAAGAGAGCTGCTCCTCAAGGGAACAAACAGAGTGTGTGCGCGTAAATTACATCACACAAGCATGGTAATGTAAACAAACAAACAATTATGTAAAAAAGGTGAAAAACAATATAAATCCAAGCAGAAGTATTGCTCTATTCATTCCTAATATATAACTCTACTTCCAACAATCAACGGTCTATTGATCGTAGACCTTTTCCAGCTTGAAGATATAGCTGCTCTGGACTTTGAATGGTCTCGGAACTCTTGTTATGAATCGAAGCAAAGACATTTCCAGAATTCTTCGTTTTTGCTTCACAGCCAAGATAATTTGACAAGACTCTCTTCACTCCAAAGCCACGTCCAGCCAGTTTGTTGCTGTTTGCACTGAGGAATGGAGTTCTTTCCCCCTTTGCAGGGCTTATTAGAGGCACAGGTGAGAAGTTTGGCGTAGCCAAAGCTGTTCTGTATGGGGTGCCTGTCAATTTTTTGACACTAACTGCAGGAACAGACGAATGCCTAGTTAACGCGTCCACATGTAGTAGATCATCAATTCGTGCGACAATGTTGAAAGCTAGGCTCTCAAGGACTCTTGAGTAGCTCTCTAAGATAGACTTTCCTACATCCTGAAAGGCGATTGAAGAAGAGAAAATCTAGTCAGTACATGAAGAGAGCACAATTAACACGTTTTTACGCTAGTAACAAACCTTGTTGTACTGAATCTTGCTGGCATCTAGAGTGGTTTGAGTTAGGCCGGGGAATCGCTGCTTCAGGCAAAGCAGGAGGTTTTCAGCTCTCTCAGCGAGCGACTCCCTCTTGTCCCCATCAACCACTAGATCCTTGACCATCTCCCAAGATGTTTTTGCTGTAGAGCGATTTGGATTAGTTGGAGGTCTAGGATGATGTCTTCTACGCCAAACGTAAATTGAAGCCTCCACACGGTTTGCTATCTCTAACGCAACATATTCAGTCGATAAATCAAGACAATCAAGCAAGCACTCAGAGGAGAAATGCTCTGATGTAATGTAGCGGTAGATGACATCCCCTAAACAAGCTCGTCCGTTCTAGACACAAAAAATAATCAATATCTAGCTTTCCTCGACATGTTTATTGAAACACCAAGAACAACATAACCATATAAGTTAGCAAACTCTAGTAAATTTATGCTTCTTTGTATTGATCAAGAGAAATCGTTATGTACCTTTGGAAGAGCATTTAAATATGATTCAGGAACTTCCATCTCAGCTAACGCAATGCTATTTATCGACATAGCAGCTTTCATTATTTGACTAGCACATTCGCGTTTGTGATTCAACTTCTTCCTTGTGTCCTCAAGCAAACCACCATGAGGCACCCTTGGGACAGGCAGCCACCACTTGTCTTTTTGGCGCTGGTTAGCTTTCCGAAAAGAGGCTGAACCATCATCCTCACCCGCGATTATCCCTTGATCCACATACCAAAATTCGGTATTGGTGAAGCTATCTAGTATTTCCTGCAACATATATACAGCAAACGGACCATGTGAAGATCTATCCATTCTCTACGTGTGAAAAACAGGACAAAGAAGATTCTTACAATCAACATATTGTCAAGTTTCCGAAGAGCTGGAAGATTAATAAAAAGATCTGCTCTTGGTCTACTAGTCATGACCTCAAGCTTACTTCCATCGTGAAACGTTTGCCAAGAAGGCCTTAATTCAACAATGTGGTCACTAACAGCGACAAGCCATTCCATCTCTCTTCGCCACATTGATTTCTTCTCCGGAGACAGCGGTTCTAGTCTCCACAATTGTCCAAATATAGTAGCTACACATTGGAATTTTGTCAGAAAAATCACAAGTGGGGTCTGTAGCAACTCGGAAGACCCTCGTCAGAAAAAACACACTTATAAACAAAAAAAAACCTGCTCCAAAATGAAATTTACCACATAGATTGGTTATGGCATTTGAAATAGCCAAAGATGTGCAAGCCCCTTTCCCACTTCCAGACATATCTTCGCCGAGCAACAATTTTGAAAATCGCTCTTTCATCATCTCCAATTCTGCAAATAACTCAGACAACCTTCTAATTGACAGCCGCCATAAAACATTCAAATTTGAACACGAAAAAAAAAAAGCAGAATGTGTCCATTTAAACAGAAAAAGGAAAAAATAGGAAAAAGAATCCATGACTTTTTTTCTTCCTTCCCAAAAAAAGCAGTAAAAAAGCGCAATCTACAAAACATGTCAACATCTATTTTCTCTTTTTGTTCTCATTTCTCCTACTATAAAAATTCAAATTATGAATAAACAAAACAAAGGCGAACCTGAAACATTTGAATTCACATCATCTTCTTTCACGGTCATTTGGAACATCAGAGATGGTGATGAACAACAGGTCTTCCGTTTGCTCTCATCGGAGGATGTGTCGGGACTAGATCTGCTCCATACCGACTCACTCAATGAGCAATTCTCAGCTAAATTTTGCATTTTGAGCTCGAAATTTTTCAAAAACAGAAATGGTGAAAACTAGGCAACTTGTACACATTAATCAAACAAATCCAATCACATTTATGATGAACATTGTTCAGTAGAAAACAGAATTTGATATCCTTTGAGATGACTGGTCCCCTTCTGAGTTTATTCTTTGTAATTTATTTGCCTGCAATTCCTTTTTTTTCAAATTTTAAGGTAACTGTCAAACCCCAATTTTCCAACGTCTCTCTGGGGACCCATTTTCAAATTATATTATTATTAAAATTAGGGAAAAGGGGCTAATAAGAGAAATCTACTTTGGTAACGAATTTGGAATAATTTGAGTATAATTAAACGAATTAGTAGAATGTAATTACATACTTCAATTCAGCGACATGATATATATACAAGCTGGTTACTTATTAATTTTTTTATATTTATTTTATTTTTTATTTATATTAAAATATGTTTTGTAATTTTATAATATTTATTTTTTATTTTTCTTCTCATTCTTAACCTTTAATTCTTGCGATTCCATGTAATTTTTTATGTTTTTTTTTTATTTATTCTATGTTATTTTTGTCATTAACATAATTTTATTAGTATTCTAGTCTTTAAATTAAAATTGAATTCATTGTTGAACAAAGTTATAAACCTACTTCTTTTTTTCTTTTAAATAATATTTATATATGTTATTTTGAGATTTGACTTAAGAGTATTATGTTATATTTTTAGTTTTATTTGTTTAGTAGTATTGACTTGATATTTCACATTACAAGCCATTTGTTATTAGTTAGATTTGATAGATTATCTTTTTCTCAAATGTTTTGAAAATTTTACTATGACATTATATTTATAATATTAATATTTTTTTTTCAAACATGCATTTCATGATATTCATAAATCTTGTATCTTTACTGTGATTAATTTAATAAAAATCTACTAATTTGAAAAATATAAATTAATTTTTTTTATAATATTAGTTAACCAAATATGTTTACGAATTAATATATTTTCAAAAGACAACATATATCTTAAATAGTTAATTTAATATTATTTATAAATATTCTTATTTTTAATTTTAGATAATTAATTTTTATTTTAAAATTTAATATAACTTTGAAATTATACCGGTGCAACCAAATAACACACTTATAATTACATTGTAGCAAACAAATAATTACTATCCCAGTAATTACACCAAGATGACATTCCAAACAAAGTCGTAAGGTGTAGAAAGACAAAAATGTATTCTGATTTAACTTAAAGTGGAAGAAAGAATATTTTTGTAAGACTTTTCTTGTGAAAGACAAAAAAGCAAGATCACTACGTTATTGGGCTAAGATTTTGAACACAAAACCTAAGCCCATATCAACAGTGAGATTAGGACTCAAAGACACTTCACCAAAGACAATATAACTCCAATAAAAATATTGCATGCAAGACGATAACTTAGATTCTTCTAACTCTCTTGCAAAGGTGAAGGTTGAATGAACCCCCTTCACCGTTATGCTAAACTTCTCTTTGATTTCAAGGGAGTTCATTACAATATATATGCTCATAAAATTAAATTTTTGAACTGAATATGTGAAGTTTGGAGATGAAAAGAAACAGTGTTACTCCCTCCATCTATTTTATACGAGTTAATTTAATTTGGTATGGAGTTTAAGATAGAAAGGAAAGCTTTAAAAATGTGTGGTCTAAAATTAGTGATAGATATTTGTCTGAATGTAAATCATTTTATTAAGGGTAAAATAGATATTTTAAAGTTAAATTGTTACTAAATATAAAAATGTGTCCACGGAGGAGTCGTTCTTGTGACAAGCAAGAGATGTTGAGTGATCATATGTTCGATATAAGATATAGACTATCTCATTTTTTTATTCTATTCTTTTTCTAGAGAGAAAAAAAAAAGTGTGACTCAATTTCTCAGCCTCAATTGGTGGTGAAACCTGTTGGCATAATGCAAACTGAAACGTAGGGATTCAAAAACGACTAATTAAAAAGAAAAGTAAGTATATAAACTGTGACATAGGAGGTAATTATTCAACATTGTGATGGATATAGGTAAAAGAAGTCACCATACCTACCTACTCTGTTGAAAATATGCTTTCTTAGAATTATTCAAAGAGGACCAAATAATTCATAAAGGCCTTGGATTAGGGAAGGACTCCTTAAGGTCTTTATGAATAATTTGCCTTAGCTTGTTTCTTGCTTTTGGTATCTATTGTCACTGTACTACTTTCCTAAGTAGTTGTCATATTTTATTCGATGTTGTATATCTTTTAACTACTTTGATTTGTTCTATTTGAGCCGATTGACTTTTAGAACCAACAACTCTACTTCCATGAGGTAATTAAGGGTAAGGTCTGCATATACTCTACTCTCGCCAAAGACCACTTGTGAGATTATACTAGTTACATTGTTGTCGTTGTACACTATGTTTTCCTGTTTCACATACTAGTTAGAGTTTTGGCTTGTTCATGAAAATAGTTTTTGTTTATTTTCAACCATTGATAGTATACAAAGTCTTCAGAGTCGAGAGTTTATCAGAAACAAACTCTCTGTCCTTGGAAAAGGAAGAGTAAAATCTACGTACATTCTACTTTTACATATCCCAATGGTGGGATTAAACCTGGTATGTCGTTGTTGTTAGTATACAAAGTAAAACAAAGACAATAGACTTGACATTCTTCTTTTTTCTACCATGCATTCATGTCTCTGCACTCTGTTCTATTCTTATTAAATTCTCGACTAAACGAAAATACACCCAAAAATAGACAAGGAAAGAGGTGCAGCCGATGATACAGACAGAAATGGAGAGAGCAAACAAAACCTTGCATTAGTATGATATTACGGATTTGTTTTTGGGCACCTCATACTAATGGATTGGGTTGAACCTATTTAAGTAGGTTCTACTTCTCCTCTTCCACCGATACGGGAGGAGTTTGCTACCCAACACATAGTCCTGCATTTTGCATTAGAATTGCTGTTCCTTTGTTAGTGCTATTGGAATCACACAAAAAAAAGTCAAAGGGAGTTCAGAAAATTCAGCATCTATTGTACGGAGGTAAGAACAATTATTCAAACAATATACATAAAAAGTGTAATTTTTCATCCAAAAAAGTTCGGATGAACCCCTCCTCCCCCAATTTGAACACTACCACAAAGGTATTTAATGTTTTCAACAGATCAAACACAGCTAGTTGTGGCCACTCTACTAGTTATATTAATCACCTTCACAGCTGGCTTCACATTGCCAGGAGAAATTTGATAGCGATCCAACTTAATAAAGGGATGTATGACGATTCTATTTTAATAGAATCGTCATACATCTATCTCTTTATTAAAGTTATCGGGATCGATACCTCCTGACGATGTGAACCAGTTGCGAAGATGATTGTCACTAATTAATAGTGTGACTACAACTGGCTGTATTTGACTTGCCTTAGCTTCTTCTTTTCTTCAATGAAAGAGATAATGAAATTTGCCTGTTGCATGAAAACTAGGGAAAGTATGTATAAGAAGATAAGAATTGTGACACAATATATAGACAAATGATTAAAAAAAAAATGTAGTACTCTCTCCATTTAAGAAAGAATGACTTAGTTTGACTTGACATGGAGTTTAAGAAAATTAAAAAAAATTTAATCGTCCTAAATTAAAGTTATGTCAGATATACCAAAATACCCTTTAATCTTGTGGTCTTAAACGTGCCATGTAGAAAGCTGAAATTAAAGTTTTGCAAAAAAAGGGGATCATTCTTTTTTAAACAGTACTATTTTTCTCAATTTATATAATGTAGTTTGACTTGATATGGTGCTCAAGAAAAATTTTAAAACTTGTAATCTTAATCTAAATAAGTTATAGATATTTTTGTGGCTATAAATATTTTATTTAAAGTAAAATGTGTATTTTAAAGTCAAACTATTTTAACTAAATATAGATATACGTCATTCTTTTTTAGGCTAAATAAAGAAAAATGAGTCACAATAATTGAATAAGAGGGAGTATAAAGGATATGTTTGACAGTAAAGAAAATATTTTCTAAAAAAATATATTGTCCTATTTTTTTTTCTTTGTGTGTGTACGTTTAAATTAAAAATATTATCCTAAAAATATTTGTACACCGAAAGGTGGGATAGGGGGCTATTGGGTGTGTATTAGTGAATAAGAACGACATATGAAATATCATTTGTAAAACTTAATTTCTCTTCTTTCACTAAAAAAATTACTTTTTTTCATTATTTTAATTTTTCTCAAGCAAATATAAAATATCTGCTCACTGAATAAAATTAATTTTTTTCAGAGAGTAATTTACTTGGTGGGTGAACCCACGTTGAAAGTATAAAAAGCAGATGCTTTATACTTTTTCTAAGATACGAGGTTTAATATTTTTTAATTCTTTTCTTTATTATTTCTCATTGCTTTCTTTCTCTTCAGCTCTCTCTTTTTTTACCATGGTGACTTTATTCAAAATCAAGTTATTCCTAAATTATAAGTTAGGAGTGTGTGTTCGATTTTTTGATTTAATCTTAACTTTGGACTATTAAATAATGAAAAATAGTACTATTAAATGTCTTAAACACTAAACCTTAATTACGAAGGTGTCTCCCAAATGTAGTGTCTTTATTTGTCAGATTCTCTAGCACAACTTAAAGGTTAAAGCAAACACTGCAGATAGATGCCAATGTGCTAAAATTATTTGTTTCAAAACAGTTATCAATTTAAATAATTAAAAGAGAATTAGTTATTTTTTCAATTTTACGCTTAAAAATAATTATTCTAAAATTAGGAGACACGTGAATAGATAAAGATTAAAGAGCTAATAAATGATATATTGATATACTTCTAATTAATTTTTTTAAGAGTTAATCTATTTTTTTAGACGGGGTCTCTTTTAGTATATTGTGTCAAAAAGTCTTTATTTTGGAACTGAAAAGTTCGGCCATCTGTTGTTCGTTTAATTTTTATACTTGTTTCTGAGTTTTGGAGCTTATAGAGTTGAAAGGATTGACTTTGGTCAAAACTCTAGGAAGATGGCCCCCGAATGCAATTCTGACAATTCCATCAGCTCCAAAATGACTATCCTAGGCCACGAGCATGGTGGGCTTGGATCCCAAGGCTATCGATGCGAATTTGTGTCATTAGGCATTTTAACCTTTAAGCTTTGGTCTAAATTTGACTTTAGTCAATATTCTTAGAGATCATGCTCGAATGAAAATTTTGTCTGCGCAATTAGCTCTAGAATGTTGATTTTGGTCTGGATTAACCTTTCGTGCATGTCTTGAGGCTTTCGATCTTATTCTGAGTCATTTTGTGAATTTTGACTTAAAATGGTGCTTGAGCGTGAAACTCAATTTTATCGAGACGACCGCTGTTAAAATTTTTGACTGCATCGTTGAATTTGGTTACGAGGTAGGCAGCGACTTTCGTTCTTGACTAAGCTCTTTTTAATATTGTTTAATATACATTTCATGTTAATTTGGACTGTATTTGCCTAGTATTCTATTTATTTCAATTCTATTCGATTTCCGTGATTTCCAGATAAGCCTTAGACTAGTGTAGCTCCTCGGAGACCATAGCTTGGTGACACGTCCCGCCACAATTTTGCCCCAAAAATCACGTAGGAACGTGTTCGCCGTGCTCTGGGAGGCCCCGAAACTCCTTAGAATCGTGCAAGAGGAGACTAGAAGCTTCCAGGAGACTACAGCACGGTCAGAACACTGTAGCAACGGGCAAAATACTGTACAGACTGTAGTATACTGTAGCAATGGCAAGTGCATTGTAGCAACAGCTAGTGCACTGTAGCAACGGTCCGGGGGGTACTGTAGCAACGGTCCATTTTGGAGGTGGAGTTGTAAATATACCCCTCCTTAGCATTTCATTTAGGATCAAGCAAGAACATAAGCTCTTAAGCCTTGTATAGCATTTCCAAGCAATAGAAGAAGTCTTTCTTCTCAAGTTCTCTCTTGTCTTTCAATATCTTAAGTTTTCTTGGTGATTGTAGGCAACAGGCTTACTAGTGTTTGCAAGATTGTGCAAAATTCGTGAGCAAACTGACTAGTACCGTACGATAGTTTTGGCGTGAGTTCTAAGGCCGTGACATTGGGTTTGAAATTGTTGACTGTAATTTGATGTTTTTATAAATAATATATCAAATAATAAGATTATTTTTAATATTCAAAATCTAAGAACCTTGTTAGTTATTTTGACCAAAAATATAGTTTTGAATATTTTTATTAAATATATCAATTGCTTAAGAAAATGGAATTAAAAAAATATTTATTAAGAGTAAAAAATAATAATTTAAAATATAAGTGGAAATAAATTCTGTTGCCTTCTCAACCTGTCCATCGTCTTTCTTATCTGTTCTAAAATACTCTGATTGGTGGAAATGAATTCCGTTCCGTTCTCCGTCGGAACATATGTTCCGACGAAGCAGCCATTATTACTCTCCACCAAAAATTCCCAAACAACAACTGACCCAATTCCACGTTTTATCAAATCCCCAGCACTCTCTTCTTCTTCTTCTTCTTCTTCTTCTTCTTCTTCTTCGAAATCTGCGAATAAACTAAAAGAAACAACTTCTCCATTGCCATTTTCGTTCAGTAGAAGAGAAACCCTAACTGCTTTAGGATTGGGTTTTTCGGCGATTTTTCTCGAAGCTTGTTTTGCTGCCGCAATCGAATATTGAAGCAATCGCTGAAGAAGCTCCAGCTACGGAATGTGAATTTACAGTTACTCCTTCAGGTCTTGCTTATTGTGATAAAGTTGTGGGTTATGGTCCTGAAGCTGTTAAAGGACAATTGATTAAGGTTATCCTCTTTGATTTCGTTTATTTGATTTTATTTGGTATAATATATAAATAGACATTCAAAACTTGATCTCAGCTAGCAAATAAGCACTTCAGTGTTGACTATACACCTTGGAGTAACCGGCAAAGCCAAGACGTGGCAGGCTCAAGCCTTAAAAACTACCTCTTGCACAAATGCAACATAATGACAAATGCAACATAATGCTGCATATAATAGACCTTTCCGGGACCTTGCGCATAGCGGAAGCTTTTGTGCACTGGGCTTGCCCCACCTTGGATAGCTCAACTCTCAACTCGCCTTTACTGTGTAAGTTGAACACTCCAACCGACAAAATGATCATCTTCACACCTCTAAAATTGTCCATGAGACGCATGGGATTAGTTGAAATCAAGTTGAGGTGTTTAGATGTTCATTTTTCAAAATTGGAGGGCTTATTTGCCAACTGAGGTCGAGTTTGAATGTCTGTTTATGTGTTATGTCTTTTTATATTTTATGGTTATTAGTTTGGGGAAGAAAAACTTATTTGCACCTAGTTTTAGAAGGATAAACCTAAATAGCCGCGTACCAACCCTTAAATTTGAAATTGTCTGTGGATACATAACATGTTTATAATCAGTATATACCGGCTAAGAAAAGTAAATAGTGAATTTGGTCGCCTATTTGTGTAAAGATTGTTAGTTTTTACTCCAAACCGAGTTATTTTAACACTAAGTCCATTTGTTACGACATGTCATTTTTCATGTGTTTGGTTGGTGAGTGGTAAGTTTATCTGGACAATATACGGTATTTAAGATTAATGATAATGTTAGTAAATTGGTAAGTGTATTGATGAAAATTTTGTGTAGTAGTTGGAGCAAGTAATATGTAGTTATAAGCCAAAGTTGTTGCAAGGAAAATTACTTTCGTTCATTTGGGAAAGTCATTTTTACAAGTTTATGTACATTTATACTGTAACCAAAGACTAGAAAATGACTTCCGTTGTGCCAAAGAGGATTACTAGGCACACGCTGATGCATAAATAAACTAAGTGATAATTTATGCAAAAGACTCATGTATGCAAAAATTTAGGTAAAAGCATAATTCTTTTTGTTGCCTCTCTTCATCATAGCCAAGAAAGCAAGTGGCTGCATTATTGTATAAGCTTATCAAAAAGTCCAGAAGTGAACTGGCAAAATGGGATCAACAAAGTTTTGTAAAGTTAGTACATCCTGGTAGGCATGTTGAGATCCATACAGACCCTATTAATACCACAGAGGTACTCAAGAAGTACCTGAGAAACTGCATTACCCATCCCGACATTTTTAAGTTTCCTGGATCGTTTTTGTCTTGAAGCAGTGTTGCTTGCAGGCAAAGTGTTCTGCATGTGCAGTTCCTCAGAAGACAATTTATGAGCTTTTGAAGGCGAAAAGACAGCAGAATCGACAAATGCCACTAGCAATTCACTTAACCTTCATGATTTTACTTCCTTAAATACTAGTCAAACCTCATTTCTCAGGGAAAACCAGTGTCTCTAGAATCATGATGAACGTTGTCTTAATGTTCAGAATTCAAATGTTAAGGAAAAACAGTTGAACTAGTTTAATACCCATCTTTGAAATGGATGTTTTATGTGGATGATTATGTAGTTTGTCCCACAATAATGTATAGATAAAAAAAATTTAATAATTAAAGTTGTATTTTCCAGTGATTTATGCATGTTTCCGGCATGTCTGACCTTTTGGAAAATAAAGAAATGATCAAAGCAAAGCTACGTGACAAATAAATTTATTTAGTTGAGTGGCCATTTGAGAAACTTGCTCCAAAAGAAATTGATTTATAATTAGAGGAAAATCTTACTCTGAAAAAGCTATTTGTATAGTGAGACTAGACGTCTGAGCTCTTCCAAAACTTTTTTCTCTATTATACTGAGTTGTATCACATTATTAAGAGGTTGCGTTGTTCAGGCACATTATGTAGGTAAGCTGGAAAATGGGAAGGTCTTTGATAGCAGCTACAACCGTGGAAAGCCTCTTACATTTCGCATTGGTGTTGGCGAGGTAAGTGATTTTGTTATTCTATAGCAGTACTATCAGCAGTAAGAAATGGACAAGTTTTATTTTAGGTTATCTCCATGACCATCTATTGCTCTCCTCACAGGGCCGTAGAATGGTTCTAGTGTTGATTGACAGATCCTTGACCTGATATTTTTATCTACATCCAGTTGCTTCTATAGTACCGAATTAGTTTGCAATCTTGTAGCTTGATATAACAAGACCACCTAGCTAGCTGCTGTCACTAGAAAGTTATATCTTCAACATGGAGTAGCAACCAGGAATATTAGTACAAAACCTCCTCTTTGTAACGACTTCACTTTAAGTCACCCCTCAAGTATCCACTCTTCAGTCTTCCCTGAGTTGCACTGTCCCCTGTTGTACTATGATCCTGTTACTCTATCGTGTAACACTCCTTGTACTTTTGGCCCGTAAGTATTAAGTAATATACTATGTTTCTTCTGGAACCTAAAGAAAAACGAAAAGAACTACTGTCCTATGAATATAACTTTACAATGTTTAATGGTAGATGGCTAACTCGTTCTTTCTGCTTATTATTTCCTTTCATAGGTTATTAAAGGCTGGGATCAGGGAATTCTAGGAGGTGATGGTTTTCCTCCAATGCTAACTGGTAAGAGCACATTTTGTACATTGAGTTTCTTCGTACGTATAGAATTTCAAAGATAAATACTCATCACTTAAATTTCAGGAGGTAAGCGTAAACTGAAGATTCCTCCTGAACTTGGATATGGGATAAGAGGAGCTGGCTGCAGAGGAGGTAAGCAATTTCAATTACATATCTTTGTTTTTCTGTTTTACCATCGATATACTCAAAGCCACTCGCCTGACTAGTTCTATGCCTGCTAAAAGAGTAAAGCTTTCTCTAGTGAAAGACACTCCATTCACAGAGCTTGAAACTGAGACTTTATAGGGAGAGGGACCCCAATCATCATGCCACACCCTTCTGTGGTGCCGTCCAGTTGCATATGTGGTAGGTGTTGATTAATGTTCTAACTGTCGCGTACTGGTGGTTTAGGTACGTGCATTATTCCTCCGGATTCAGTTCTATTGTTCGATGTGGAGTTCGTTGGCAAGGCTTAGATTTCAACAACAGAGGTATAGTTTCTGTAAGCTGATGTGCAAATGATAAGGTCTGTTAGTACTTGAGATCTTGGCAATACATGACCTGTTTGTATATTTTTTGTTACATTTACAAAAAACGATTATTCCATACAGAATGTTACAGTTTATATAAAATAATTACGCGGAACAGACACTTTTTATAGCGCCATATAACGCGCAACACTTGTAGAGTTTTTCCATATCCCATAGCCATATGACAGTCCAACTGTTTCTAAGGCTTGAATCCATGACCTCAAATTCAACTTTACCAGTTACTTCAAGATTTCCCGTCAAGTTTTCTCTACAGTAAGTTGGTTAAATTAGTTAGCATTTGAGTTGATATATTGAATAATTGCAAGTTGTATATAAACAGGAGCGAAAAATCAAAGAGATACATGAATACACTTTGAAGGGGATCAACAAGCTTTTCTCTTCCTTATGGAATATCATATGGTACGGGTGAACAAAATCGAATTGAAAATCGTATTAAATTATGAATAGAATTAAAATTAAAAAAAAATTGACTAGTGATTTGGTATTGGAAAAAAGAATCCGACTTGATTTTAACTTTAAAAAATTAACTCGAGATCAAATCAACCCAATATGATATATAAAATTTAAAAATTTTATTTTATACATAAAAGTATTTATTTTGATATAATTTACAAGTATTTTCTATACTTTTTCATGATTATTATTTCAAGTTTGACTTACAACTTTGAATGGTCCAATAAAGGCTCTAGTCCATAGACATTAATAACTATTAAGAAAATTCAAACTCAAAAACAAATCAATTGTAATGCCAATAAAAAAAAATTAAATTTAACACTAAGAATGACAATAATGTTAAATATTTTTTCTTTAGTTTTTATATTGGTTTAGACAATTAAAATATATAATTTGATTTGATTTTTCTTTAATGTTTAGTCATGTAATTAATACATATTTAGACTTATTTTAACATGATTTAGTACTTCTAAATTATGTTTCATAACGACTTATTTATTTGCAATATTTGTTTACTTGTTTTATGGCGATTTCATTATTATTTTTCTTTGAATATTTTAGTGACACTACTCATATCATATTTTGTGTTATTTTCTTAAAAAGACACCTTAGGTAGTTATATTTTGATAGGACTAAACAAATAATTGAAGCACAAATTAATGGAGTATATATTTGTATGAATACTTTAATTCAAAAAATCCAAAAAAAATAATAATATGAAAACCCTAAAAATCTAAAATTGAAAAACTCAAATTTAATTAATGTGATTCGATTTATAAATTAAAAAACTCAACACAAATAATTTAATTTAATATTTACAAAACTTGAACCAACTCGATCCTTACGCCCCTACCGTATTGGAAAATTTTAAAGGGTATGTTCTGATACATAAAGTAAAAACAATTTAGAAGTTGCCTAAACTACAACAATAATACAATATCAAATATATTACTCCTCCGTCTCATTTTATGTGATACTATTTGATTTAGTATAATATTTTAAAATTTGTGATTCAAAATAATCCTTAGATATTTGTGCGATTGTAAATCATTTTATTAAACGCAAAAAAAAGTTTTTAAATTAAATTATTTCTAGTTATAATAAAGTAATTTTTTTAGAACAAATTAAACAAAAAATAATATCACATAAAATGAGACAGAAAAAAATATATTATTACTACTGTTATGAATATATTTAATTGAGGATGTTCTTTTATTACTTTCACAACTTCTTTGAAGAAATTTATGAGTAGATTACAAATAGTATGCAAGTAGCTACGTGAAAATATTTATAAGTTTGGCAGCTTTTTTGAAGTAGCTTTAGAGATGGATCCTATCTATCTTCATCTATATTTCGTGGCTATTTTTTTACATTTTAATATATACATATACATACATACACATATACATACATACATACCCATATATATATATGTGTGTGTATATATGTACGTATATATGCATGTATCTTATTGCTTTCGTTTTGTTTCTATCTTTAAAATTTATTACTCATTGTTTTCGATTACGAATTAGCTTACCTACTGACGGGTTATAGTAGGTGTCATCATGGGCCCGGGAGAAACAATGTGGAGTGTGTCGGGTGCTCGAGGACCAATTAATCCCAAAAAAAATTTTGTGTATCTATATAGAAAAATATGCAAAAATTATACAAATAAATAAAGAGAGATACCTAGTGAACAAGAAAATTTATGAGTGTTTTAATTCTCATTGCCCTCCTAAGATCAAAGCAAGCTGCCAGATTAGGGATTGAATCTCATTGACAGCACTATTTTTTTTAGCTTAAAATATACCTGTCAGATGAACACCCACGATCTTGCAATAATTTCTTCAGTCTCCCTCTCTCAATCAAATGCTTTACTTGCTTTGTGATGTTTTATTTTGTAATAACTAGTCCCTCTATTTCAATTATGTGAAACATTTTTATTTAGTTTGTCATAAAAATATATATGTTACCATTCTATAATTAAAAATAATTTTATTTTAAAATTTTCTATTTTTCTTAATTACAAATTAAATAGTGCAACATAAATTAGGATCAAAGAAATATTGTATTATAGAATTTTAGGAGTTATTTTTAGTAACGCTGACACTAATAATACTAATATATTGGGATTATTTCTTAAACAATGTTTGATTTGGGTGCGTTAAAATCAATATACATTGCATAGTTTCTAAAGAAATTACCTCCTTTGTCTCATTTTATATGGGATTTGATACGGTATTTTAAAAAAGAAAGACTTTTAAAATTTGTGGATTAAAACAATTCTTAAATATTTATACGTGATTGTAACAGTTTAGTAAGGGTAAATTAGAAATCTTAAAGTTATATTTTTTTTATTATTTGATAGACTTCTACGTTTTTCTTATTTGAATCAAGAAAATATTCTAGGAAAATTCTAATTTATCTTGGATTCTAATTAATGATATAATCTCTATACATATGATCTTTATAAATAAATAATTTATCAAATTAGTGAATTACTTACCTATATATTTTGATCACGCAAAAAATACGTAAAGCAAGATCAATATAATTTAATAATACTTCACACCTCCACTTGGAAAGTTTAGGATATGAGGAAATCTATTCCACCAATAAGCTTTCAGAATTTGATATTAAAGTTGGACCACAAATTAATTATATAATTTATTTTTATTTTTCTCTTTTTTTCTTTTTCGTTTTATTCTTGTGAGTGAAAGGGACTAAAGTGTTGCGTAAACCGTGTGTAGGTGTGACTTTTAATGTCGTCCTAGATGTTGACAGGTGTGAATTTTCTGTCCACAAAATAATTAAAGGGTTAGAAATTATATTTAAAAATAATTTATTTATTTATTTTTAAATTTATAGCTTTAAACAAATTTTGGATATTTATGTGAAGAGTAAATAAAAAAATTTAAAATTAAGTTATTTTAATTATAAAAAAAAAGTAAACATTTTTGAAATAAATTAAAAAGAAAAAAAAGTCACATAACCTGAGACAGAGAATAACAATTTATATGCACAAAATAAAAATATATACTCAATATGAGAATCATCTTAACTCAGTAATTTCAATATAGGAATATAAATTTATTAATTGTTTAATTTAAATATCCGACTTGCTAAAAACTTTTTAGATTGATATGCAAAGATTAGGATTTCAATTATGAAAGAGAAATTCTACTAAATTGTCTTTACAAAATAAGAAAAACGTAGAAAGGGAAACTCTACGGAATTTTTTTTTTTTTAAAAAAAGACAATATGTACACATAATATAGTACAAACTACTTCTTCCTCATTAGCATCCACAACATGAAATGTCAACAAATTTAGAGATGTTTTCAATATTTCTTCCAAGAATACTTTATGAAATTATCAAAACGAGGGAACGACGCCATATGAAGCATCGGATGCAACGAGGGAGTCTACGGCGTCGTTCTCCTTACGTTTAGCAAATCTTCCTTTGATTCGGGGTCGAGTCTCAGCGTAGGCCTTTCTAGAAGCATAGCGTATCGTCTTCTCGAACTTTCGATTCTTTCTCTTTTCTCTGTACCTTAACACTCTTGCTTCTCTATCTGAACTTGAAATCCCACCTAATGATGAACTCTATCTGCCATAGTAGCAACCATATTAGGAGCATACCTGGACAGGGAATTAAATTGAAGGCTATACTCCCTCACACTCATATTCCCCCGGAGTTTCTCACAAATGTGTTTGATACATCCGTCATTGTGTTATGATCAGGCACAACTCCAACTTCCATTGATGATGAAGAGACCTGTCCATATGCAAAATAGTTTAACTTTTATATACTGATAATAAATACAATTTTGAACGGATAAGATCCAAGCATTGTAAAAGTCACTACTAAAAACTCAAATGTTTTTCCATTGAATTTTTCGAATGAAAATGTTCAGTAGTTATTCTCATATGTTTGTGACTATTTCTAGTATTATAATGAGAATTTATTTCTCTTTCTTCGAAGAATTGGTTCAATGGAAAAGTCACGTTTTTATGACACAAGTTTCTTATTAATTTCAAATTTGCACAAATCTTCGCTTTTAATGTTGTATTCGTGTTGATTCTTTGAAAATACACTACTTTTGGCGAATTCGACAAGTATCCGTTAATACTTTTGAAGAGTCCGAGCAACATACAGTAATTTCCAATGAAAAATATATTCATTTTATATTAATTTCTTTCATGTATTAATCATTCTCCTAGTAAAAATTCTGACTGCTCCGCTGATTTTGCCATGTTATTTAGTCATCTCATCAAACTTATGCTATCTAACAATTGTTGCTACTTTCTATAGGCTACGAATACCTAGAATCTATCGGAAACAATTGTTGCTACTTCCTATAGGCTACGAAAAGCCTAGAATCCATCGAAAACAAATTTTTCTATCCAGGGAGAAGATAATACAAATAAGATTTATGTATATTTTTATTCTTTTGACATGATTAACTCATGAGATTATACTGTTATATTATTGTATGAAAAACAAAATGAGGAGTTTAAACTGAAAAAATGAAGAGAAAAAGAGGACATACACTTTGGCTAATGGATTGAGTAGTGAAGTTGTACATGAAAGGTTTAGATCCACCAGAAAAATCCATTTCGTAAGTCGGGTATCCATCAACAACTGAGCCTTGCAATTGGATCTCATTATTCTTGTTCAATACATGAGGCACAACACAATCTTCTTTATACGGATAATGAACAATATCAGATGGCTTTTGATCTGCGATGACATCCATTTCCAAATACGGATCCGCCTCACTAAACAAATACTCGGCCGATTTATAGTCGACATTATTATTACTCGGCGCTTGCAGCAGCCACGACTCCGCCTCCGCCTCCTCCTCTTCCGTCTCCTGAGGATTCTCACTAGAATGATCTGCAGCAGTACGAGATCTGGCGGAGTCGGAGTCGTAGAACGGAACTACGGGGAACCGCTCGTGCCGACGAGCTAATGGGTTGGCGGAGTGGATGTCCTGGTCGCAGGTGTTGCAGAGTGCGGCGGCGTCAGCTTTGCACGTGACGGTCGCCGGCGCGTGCTCGCACACTTCGCAGACCCAGACGCGCGCGTGCCTCGACGCGAGCTTGTTCGCTGCGTGGATTTTGGAGTCGCATGGTAAGCAAAGGAAAGCCATGTCCGCCTTACAGAACACCGTGGACGGCGTCGTTTTGCACGCGTCGCATCGTTTCGCCGTCGTGCTCCAGCTCTCCGCCACCATTTTTGTGAGTTGTTCTTCTACTTCGTTACTTTCTCTCTCTAATGTGAAGTTTCTAATCACTAAAATTGCAATAATGGAGACTGATTTTTTAGTTTTGCGTGGTGGAGTGTTTTGTTTGCTTTATTATTGAGACAAAGTTTATCTTAATGGGTGGAAGGAAATCTGAGTTAAGACCAATGAGAAGATGAAATGTGTACTCATCTTAGCCAAAATCAGTTGGAATTAATTAATATTGAAAAATGCGGTAGCTATCGTGTTGGTGAAGGTGGGGAAAGAAGAAAAGAGCCGTGTGCAGTTTGACATAAAGGTGTTAGTAGGGTATTTATGGTAGGGGCCAATTTGAATATTAAAAAGATTGAAAAATCGAAATGTAAGAGTAAATTTTACTATGTAATAATTTATAAATCACACATCAATGTATTAAAATCAGTATATGCCTCTTTACTTCACAATAGAGAGCTTGCATGCTTTGAACATAAATTGCATGAAATATAGTACTAATTGTTGGGAGAGGAGGAGTAAGAGCAGATGTATAAGGTGATAAATTTGAGGATATGAAAGAATGGATCAAGATAAGTAACAAAATGAGGAACACATATAATATGAATAATATGTATATTATGGGGGTCGTTTGGTGTGAAGGATAAGGAGAAATAATTTCGGGATAAAAATTTAGTGGGGTTTGGTTTGACAAAGGCGGGATAATATCACGAGACTAATAAATAGTACCGAAATAAGTTATTCTTTCTAATGGGTGGTATACTAATTCCCGAGATAAAAAGAGTCAATGACAATAATATCTTTTTACACCCTTTTTATACCTTACTTTGTATATTTATATTATTTTTAATACAATATATAATAATATTCAAAACCTTCGCTCCTTATTTTTATAATACTTCTTCATATTTTTCTATTATAAAATTACACTATATAGTATAATTTTTATTGACTAATTATTATGTTTTTTATATTTTGATTTTTTCAATTCATATTTTTCTATTAAAAAGTTACACACTAATATTATGTTTTTTATATTTTAATTTTTCATAAATCCTTTTTTATTTTAACAAACTTTAAAATGCAAGTTCTATTTGTAAATTAAATTTTTTTTAAAAAAAATTAAATGCATATGATATTATTATAGAAATGCACATTTGAAAATATTTAAACTAAATAGATGAGAGATTTATTTTTAAAATGTAAATTGAATAGCTAAAGTTAGCAAAGAAAATATATTAAACATTAATAAAGTGAAGGATATTTTTGTAAGCAAGTATAATATTCTTAAAATTTATCCAACAAATCAAACACTCAATAAAATATAACCTCAACATAACTTATTCCATCATTACTAATTCCAACATAATTTATCTCATCATAATTTATCTTATCGTAACTTATATTCAAACCAAACGACCCTTTATAGTTTATGTTTTTCTTCTTACAACATAATTTATTCCATCATAATGTATCTGTCAGGACCCACCTAGGGCCCTGACCAGTGCCCGATAGGGACCTCTTTTTCTTTTTAACCCTTGAGGATAGCAACAGGCGGAATTCTACCAAAAATTCGGCAGAGTTTTCTCTGTTTTACTGACTAACCTGACCTGCAAGAAAACACAGCCAGCTAATCCAGACAACATATAGATATCATATCATATACATAGGCGGGCCGAATAGGCATCCGCTGCGGTCTCG
>DF363662.1:8191-19591 GCA_000787875.1 Solanum virginianum
ACTGAATACTTGGAGTGCAAATTCAGTGTTGAGAGGGATGAAGCAAACTTTGATGTGAGGCTTGCCACTCAACCTATCCCTAAGAGAGAAAACTTTATGTATCTGGGGTCCATCATCCAGAATAGTGGTGATATCGACGATGATGTCACACATTGTATTGGGGCAGCATGGACTAAATGGATGCTTGCATCTGGAGTATTGTGTGATAAGAAGATACTATCTAAACTCAAAGGTAAGTTTTACAGATTGGTGGTTAGGCCATCTTTGTTGTATGGGGTGGAGTGTTGGCCAATCAAAAATGCACATGTCTAACTAGAGTAGTAGGCTAATTGGTTGGTAGGGTTAGGTGGCTATCTAGTCATAGGGTACAGTAACGTAGAGGAGTAATGGTGTTTTATAACATGTGTTGTCATTATTTGTTGTTTGTGTGTTAATTGTATCATATTTACGTATTGTCATGTGCTTTTGATTATTAGTCGTTTTTTGCTGTTCCCTTTCTTTTACTTTTTCTCATATCTAGTTTATTCTGCTTATGGGTTTTTGAGATGAGGTTTCCTAGGAAACAGCCTCTCTACTTCTATAAGGTAGTGGTAAGGTCTGTGTACATTCTACCCTGCCCAGACCCCACTTGTGGGATTCCACTGGGTATGTGTTGTTGTTGTAGTAGCCTGCAACACCATTGCTCCAGTAATATGGATTTCAGACTTATCTTGTTGTCAAAGTATAGCCGCAAAAGTGGAATTTCTGCTGCAAATATGTTCGGCTTTATTATGTTTATGTTTCTGTTTCAAATATCTCAGGGTTTTAACTGCCTCCACTAAATTTTGTCCCCTCACTAAGTTTTAGCCCTTTGAAGGGGAGCTTTGGAGTAACTAGTAAAATTGTTGCCTTGTGACCAGGAGGTCACAGATTCAAGCCTTGGAAACAGCCTCTCAGAAATGCAAGGTAAGGCTGCGTACAATAAGACCCTTGTCGTCAGACCCTTCCCTTGACCCTGTGCACTGCGGGGGCTTTAGTGCCCTGATCAGTTATGACAGATGTCAATGCTGCAGGCACATATTTTTCTTTGACCTATATGAAGTACTATAGTTCTGTATTCTGTAGTAATTTTTATGTTTAGTAATATATCTGATGTTTGAATTTCACTAGTGACTTCACCAAGTTTAGTTCTTAAAAGTGAATATTTTTATTCACTTTTTTACTTGTAGAATGTACTAGCCTTTTGGCTATGATGCTAGTCATTCTATGTTTTTGTTCACATTGGTCAACGTAGGCAGGTCTCTGTTGCTTGAATCACTCTTGCGCTTCTATGTGAAGGGCATTTGACGGTATGCCTTGTTCTAGGGTGATATTTTGACGACTCAAACGCTCCCTTTCAAAATTTGCGTTGAATGTTACAAACAGCTGATGAGTGTTAATCAATTACATATAAAGACCGTCTTAAAGATGAATTAGTGTTTTCCCCAGCCCCTTCCTTTTCCCAAGAAATCTGTTATGATCACTCTCCATCTTCAGGGTGGCTGTGGTATGTTATGCAAGTTGTTCACCAGTTAGGAAGAAAATTAATTTTCTTTTCATGTCTAGTTTGATGCAGCAACTAAGTCAAGAATTGGAACATGACGAAATTCGATCATTTAGGCACTCAGTCGGATCACCAGTAGCCAGCTCTCCTCCAGGTACTTCCATTGTTGTAATAGATGCTGTTTTTAATATTTTTTAGTTTTTGATTAAGTAGCATAACTGCTGATATCAACCTCGGAGAGTCTATAACCTGATAAGATGATGTGATGATGGTGTTATATCTAACAGGCAGCTGGTCAAACTTTGGCAGTCCAGTTGAACCCAACCCGTTGCGAGGTTATAGTCAATCACCTGGTCTGAGAAACCTCAGCCCTGTAAATGGGAATCTTATGCCAGGGCTGGCCTCTATTCTTCCTGGACACCTCTCAAGTCCGAAGATTGCACCCATTGGTAAAGATCCTGCAAGGGTTGGCCATCTGAATCAGGTAACTACTAGTCCAAAGTCAGTGCAAGGAGTGGGCTATCAGCATTTTTCAGTCCCTGAGCAGAAATCAGCTGTAAGCATGGGATCAACGCCATTTGGTAACTCTAAGGCATCCGGTGCTGGAACACTTTCTGGTCCTCAGTTTCTTTGGGGCAGTCCCCCTGTTCACTCGGAGCGTACCGACTCTCCTGTCTGGCCAACTTCATCAATGGCACATTCATTTGCATCAAATGGACAAGGACAAGGCTATCTCCATTCACGTAGGCAAAACACTTTCCTTGGATCACATCATGTGGGGTCTGCTCCATCCGCAAATCCTCTGGATAGGCATTTTGGTTTTTTCCCAGAATCTCCTCAATCATCATATATGAACCCACATGCATTTGGCACTGGAGGTTCTAGTCATAACAGTGGGAGTCAGGTGAGGCATATAGGTACCCTTGGAGCAATGAACATGGGTGGTGCTCTCTCTGGGAACTTTACTGAAAGTGGTTCTCCTAGTTCTAGAATGATGCCATTGTCAAGGAATGGACCTATGTTTTTCGGAAATGGCTCTTACGGAGGAGCAGGAACAGTTAATGGTGAAGGACTAATTGAACGCAGTCGTAGTCGAAAAATTGAGAGTGGTGGTAATCAGATTGACAACAAGAAACAGTATCAGCTTGATTTGGAGAAGATCATGAGTGGAGAAGATGCTAGAACCACCTTGATGATTAAGAACATCCCAAACAAGTAAGGACTATCGAAATTGTAAATCATGTGCGTTTTGGTAAGATTTTTAACACTTAATAGTTATGCATATCTTCTTCATGTAAGGTACACTTCAAAGATGCTACTTGCAGCAATTGATGAGACTCATAAGAGTACGTACGATTTCCTCTATTTGCCAATTGATTTCAAGGTATTGTATTTCTTTCATTTGTTGACATATTTCAATATGTTTATACAGAAATCTCCTCTAACCTCTAAACTTTGAGTGAGTTGTATATACTGAAGGTAGAACTAATTGTTTCACTGTTTTGCTGCTTCAGAATAAATGTAACGTTGGTTATGCCTTCATCAACATGGTGTCTCCTGCACATATTGTCTCCTTTTATGAGGTTGAGTTCTTTCCCAATTCCTTTTGGTGATTGCTTTTTGGTGTCTAGCAAGTGTAAACTGTAATAACCAGAGTCCTTTCATCCTAGTTTATATGGCTGTGTTTTGACTCGACACAGAGTGTAAGGAAGAAAGGAAAGACTTTTAGTACTTGTGGTCTACAACAGGCCATAGACATGTCGGAGGTTATAAATCATCAAATCGTAAAATGAGAAGTTTAAAGTTAATTTGATCTTAGACAAAGAAGTATGACATTCTATTTGGGACAGGCTAACAAGGAAAATGACACATAAAAATTGGGCCATAGGGAGTATTTATTTGGTGAAGATTTTGCTGCCATTGAATGTGGTGCATTTCTCTCTTTCGGGAAAATTTTGCATGTATATATTTTTGTCTTCCTAACTGATCTGGATTTTCAGTATATTTTGTAACCTTAGAAACTTGTGCAGGCATTCAATGGAAAGAAGTGGGAAAAGTTTAACAGTGAAAAAGTTGCATCATTGGCTTACGCACGGATCCAGGGAAAGGTAGCTCTGGTTACTCACTTCCAGAACTCAAGCTTGATGAATGAAGACAAAAGGTGCCGACCAATTCTTTTCCAGTCAGAGGGCCAAGAGGCAGCTGATGAGGTACAATCAGTCGTAGATTTTAGTCTATCGTTGTATAACTGAATAGCTCCCTTCCTTGAGGTTAATAACCTTGTTAGGCTACAAAAACATCAAGGTTGTCTGAAAAACAAGTCTATCATAAATAACTGATTGCTTTTATGGTTCGTCCAGGAAACGTTGCCCTCCAGCAATCTGAATATTTGTATCCGTCGGCCTGATGGGTCATACTCAGGAGATTCTCTTGATAGCCCAACAGGTGATCTAGATGGGAGACCAGAGCTATTCACCGGAAGCAGCTGACCCCCAACCTTGTCAATGAGTGTTCTAACTGTGAATAGAAATTCGAGTACATAATTTATCTCAATGAAACGAGGAAACTGCATATAGTTACTTATGTGTGCTAGTTGTGTCTGCTTTTTGGATGAAAGGCGCTCTAGAACATGTAGGACGAAATTGTTACCAAGGCGGAGAGCATTTTGTTTATATGTAGAATGATGACAATTGGGGGGGAGTAAAAATAAGGTTTGAGCATTCAGCCAACATGTGAAGTCTCTCTGCTGATATGCTTTGCTAGTTGCAGCGGTGCAGGATCTCTCTCCTTTCTACTTTGGCTGTTATGCTTCTTGTTGTGCTGGGATTCTCTTTTAACTTTTTATACTTGTGGGGCTGTTTCATTTAAGTGTATAGGATGGAGATTGACAGACCCTGCATTTTTTTCTTGAATCATGTAATGACTGCTAATGTTGTATTTATCACATTTGTGGCTAAACTAATCTGTGTAACAACGCGGTTGATGGTCATCGTTATGATAGTTAATTACAATGAATGCTCATAGTAACGAAAGACAGTGGGATATATGAGATCGGTGTTATCAATTTGGGACTCAGGCATCAAGCGCCGAGTCCAGCTTTAACTAGATGTTTCAAGATCAAGCGCTGAATATGGAATTGCCATTGTAGGGGGTGTTTCACCCACAATGTACAACTTCCCAATGCAAAATCCAGATTTATACTCCCCCGGTACAACAATACCCTGTGATGGGGTTTGAGGATAGGATAGACCTTACCCCTGCCTTTGTTTCCGATATTTAGATGCCCCCAATGTGACAACAGAAGAGTGACTTCATAAGGAAATCAGTTATATATGGAACAAGGCAAGTTTATGTAACAAACAGGAATGTCTCAGCTATGCAACTTTTAAGATACCTCACAACATATTAGTGAACAAGTTTTTCAACATACTTCCACTATAACTGATCCTGTTGAAATGTTCTTAGATTTGAAGAGCATCAGCAATGGATCCTGCCAAACTAATAACTTCAAATGGAGCCTTATTAGCGATGGCGTTCACAGTATGAGGACATGAATCTGTAATCCAAAAGTAAGTGAACGCTTTCGCTGAACCTTCACAACACAATTCATAGGCAAACGTCAGGGACACAGATCGTAAGGGAGTTGCTTAACAGAAATGCAGATGGATATGATTTCAAAGAGTTACCATCATTCTTGTGAAGGAAACGCTCCCATGACTGCTTTGGGAAAATTCCATGGGTCACATAAGCACTAACTTTTGATGCACCATGAGCAGCCAAAACTTTCTGGGATTTAACCAAAGCATCAAAGAAGTACAATATTAGCAACTAGTCATATGAATGTACTCATCAAAGTTGAGTGCTACTGGTTTTTAACCACAATGCATAAATGGTGGAGGTGTGGATAAAACATTTTTCGTGTCATCAAGACCTTAAAAGGACATCTATGCAATTCAACAACATTATTAGTTTTGAAGTGAACGATTCTCATTATGCAATCCAATTTGACGTGGATTGTTAGGATCCTTAAGTTTGCCTCATCCAGTTAGAAGGTATAAACCCCCAGAATCTCCTCACAGCCGCAGGCAAGAAGGTAAATAAATTACACAGAGCAAACAGAATGATTACTCAACCAACCCAAGAAGATCCATTTTAGACCCCCCAAAAGCTAAAAATACATATATGAGTAAAGAACATGGCAAAATTTCTTGAGACGAAGATTTGCCAAACAAGAACTAAACAAACCAGATGGACCAGGAAACATAAAAGTTTCAATGATCGTCACATACTGGGGAGTAAACACATTTAAGTACTCTTGACACATATATTAGAACCCATATATAAGTTCTAAAGAGGTAGGAGTACCTGGCATTCAATTAAGGTACCTCCAGACTGGACCAAATCATCAACAATGACAACATGACAGCCAGCAGGATTACCCTCTTTTAGCCTGACGATTCTCTTATCACCTTCACGCACTTTAGTGCAGATAACCTAAATAAGACAATCTGCTGATTACACAATAGTTCAAGATTGGATAACATACAGATATCAAAGTCGAAAATTCTTATTTTTCACTAACAGTGGGATAATGAACTAGTTGCTTGTGAAACCTCTTCCAAGCCCCATCATCAGGAAAGGCTATAACTATCTGGAAAATAAAAAGACATTTAAGGTGTCACTACATCTTAAGGTATTTTATTGGAAGAACAAGGACAAAGCTCAGCAGGACTTCCGCCCACCTTTTCCGAGTCTGGAAACTTCTGAAGCCGTTGCTTCAGCAATGGAATTCCAGTCTCAAACAGAGGAAGCACATTATCTCCAAAATAGAACCTCTCCTGCAGAAAAGAGAGAAGTATGTTCACCATTAGATAGGTGAAATTTGCAGTATAACTATGTACATGTCTGGAGAACGCGAAAAAATCATAAGCTAAAAGATAAAATAAGATGTGTAACATGATTATGAGAAAGAAGAAAGAATTCACGCTTCTGAATGATCGCGAACTCCAATTACCAATTTAATCAAAGAATCTAGGAGAAAAGACAAAGCGACCATCACATCAAGTCAGAGAGCATTGTGAATACAAAATGTACAAATAGATCAACCTGCAATGCATGTATGTCATAGATAACTAAGCTGGTCGGACCACCCCTTGATATTGGAATATTTGATATTATTCTGGCCATGGTAAATGCAGTGGCCACATCTCCTTCTTCTTCCATCCTCTCAAAGGTACCAGTTGGAAAGAAAGGTAACACAAGTGTAAATGAGGCAACAAACAGCCTTGGAAGTGCGAATATGACAGAAAGCTGTTCAAAGATGACTGCAGGTGAGCTGAAAGATGCTAGAAAAGCAACATGCTGCCCACGGATATCATGTGCGTTGTTTATGAAGAGATTTGGGAAACCATCAGCAAAACTCCTGGCACATGAATCCATATTGGTTAGCATTTGTCGCAGGAAAGTGTCAATGCCAACTACGGTAAAAATAATAGCACCATATTGCCAGTTGAAGGTCTGATTATTTGGCCAATTACAGAATATGCAAGAAATTAGTAATCGAACTTTTGTGTACCCAATGCAAAAATGATGCTATAACTTACAAATCTTTTGCCCTGATTATTGTTTAAACCATTCATCTTCTTTACCACTAAACCCGGCAAATTTAGATCTTTTGTAACAAAGATATCCTGAGGGATTGCTGATGCAAGGTTTGGAACTCAGTGGGTAATGGGCTTGTCCCTCTAGCCTTTTCCACTTAAATACCAGACTTTTGGTTGGGGGAAGGATTCGAACCCGTGTCATGCATACTTAACAGTGACCAAATTTTAGGTCTTGTCATGAGATTCCTCAAACTTTGGCCTATGCAATTTTAGCAAAGGATAACCAGGCTAAAACCAAGATAAAGGAAAAGGGCTGCGGCAGGTGGATGGTCACATCATCCAAAATAATCAAACAATGATCAATCCTGTGAATGAAATAGGCCTGAATAGATCAGAATTGATACAGCATATTCAATATAGATGAAGCAACTAATTCCAGATGAAGGCTATAGTATTGAACCTAATAAGCTGCAATTTCTAACTCCACTCTGGTCACTCATTTTGGATTTGACCCACTTAATTTTCACAACACCCAAATCTTGTTTCCTTCATTTTACCCTTTTAACATGGCAGTTCATCACAATACAAAGTTTGAATCACCCCCACCCCCACCCCACCCCCAAATAAAAAGCTTTTAACAAGGAAAAGGAGGAATCTTAATTCGATTTGGGACTCAGCTAATTCAATTTATCTATAGGGGAATTCAAGTAAAGATTTCAAATTTGCAATATAGCAAGCTGATCGGTAAAAAGGCATGGGAGAATAAAGGGGTGAAAAGGTGGGAGATAACAGAACCTCCAGTTAATATAGCGAAATGGATATAGAAAATCAACCTAGCAGACCAAACTAAGGTATAGTATAGTGATTGATTCAACTCTTTCCTCAATCAAATTTTTCTACCCAAGCATCTATGCAACACACTCCACTAGAAAATGAGGTCTACGGATCTACTATACTTAAGTCTAAGACTATTCAAACCACCAAAATTATATTGAAGCTTCTTCATTTTACCCCTTTAGCATGACAACTTCGTCTTATCACAATACAGAACTTTAATCACCCCCCAAAGAAAAGCTTTCTACAAGGAAAAAAGGAGGCACCTTTGCTCGATTTTGGCAGGGTGGAGGTGCAGCTTCACCTGTCATTAAACAGAACCCAGTAACTTTGGCTCAAACCATGTATTTGCTTTAAAAATCCAGTTAATTCTATAAATAGTTTTATCAAGAACACGGTAAACTGCATTTTGTAGAACTTAAAATCCTAGCTCCGCCTCAGCACTCATTGTGGATTCAACCCAAATCATATTTTCCCCCATTTTAACCCTTTTAACATGAAACATTACCCATCCCAATACACAATCCGAATCACCCCCAAATTCTTTTAACAACAAAAGGAGTAATCTTTATTCAATTTTGGATTCCACCCACTTAACTTTTCCACAGGAAATTCAAGTAAAGATTTCAAATTGCCTATATAGCAAGCACAGAGTCACATATTTGGCGTTTTAATTTATCAAAAACCCCAGTAAACTGCATCTTCTAGAATCCAAAATCCATAAACTCAAAATCCTAGCTCCGCCTCTGGACACACATTATGGATTCCACCCACATCATATTTCTCCCATTTAAACCCTTTTAACATGAAACATCATCCATCTCATTACACAATCTTAAATCACCCCCAAATCTTCTTAACAAGAAAAGGAGTAATCTTTATTCAGTTCTGGATTCGACCCACTTACTCTTTTCAACAGAAAATTCCAAAAAAGACAACAAGCTGATAATACAGAGACATAATAAGAGATATAAAAAAGGGGGTGAAAGAGAATAGAACCTCCAGTTAATAGAATGGAGGAGAATGGAATCGGATTCAGAAGCAATTTTACGAGCAACATCTTCCATCTCAACACAGTAATAGAGAAGCACTTGCTTCTTCTTCTTCAAAGTTGCATTCTCCATAGCAGCAGAGAGAGAGAGAGACTGAAACAGAGCTGGAGAGTGGTAGGTGTCGCTGTGTTTACTTGAGGGTTTTAGTCCCTTTTACTGAAAGGTTTCGCGATCGGAATCTAGGTTGATTTTTTTATGGTATAAATTTTGATTTATAAATATTTCAAGTAGTTTTTGAAATTATTATGATTTGTATCTTTAAATATATACGTATGTGATAAGTATAAATATATGACGTTAAAATTAAGTGTATTTCAGATATAATATATCTATTTATTTATATTTATATTTATATTTATACTTATTTATCCATCTATCTATATTTATTATTAATATTATATTAAAGTGTGAAAATTTTTACAAATATTATTTGAACTTATCGTGTTTTCATCCACTTTTTTCAATTATTATATTATTTTAGTAATATGAAATATTAAACATAATAATGAAGTAGATTTTTTATTATGGTTATATTTCTATACAAATCATTATTTTCCAACTAAAATAGATTTAATCTAATAAATTTAATTAAAAAAAATATTAAAATAATAATAATAATAATAATATAAGAAAAGTTCAAAAATTTCAAAATAATAATCAATTCTTTTTTTATAACAAACATACTTTCAAATTCGCAATGAAAACAAATATAGCCAAATTTAAAAGGAATTGAAACACTACGTATACATGAACTCCTACTCCTTTAAAAGGGGCTTAAAAATTAAACTAATTATTAACTGAGTCACACAAAAATTTTAAAATGGAAAAAAAATCTTTTAGAAAACAATGACTACGTAAGAAACTTGGAAAAATTGCAACTAAAACCAATAGAATCTTGTAAACGAAATTTTGAAATAATACTCAATTTTATTTTATTTTTTGAAAAAAAGGAAACAAACAAATAAAAAGTAAAAAGGTCGAAATTTGTCCAAAAATTAGGCCCAAAAAAAAATTCAAAAAATGTGGAAAAAGATCAAATTTAGGATTGAAACAAACTAACATACACTCTACTATCCAATACTAATTCAAATTAGACAATAACACTAATACACATGTTATTTATGTAAGGAGTAAATTTATATTCACGTCAAATCAACACGCTTATACACCAATGAATGTATATGTAATAATATTTTCTCTCTCTTTCATATTGTTGTATCATCCCATAATTTATACGTATATTGGTTGATAATTATCTGCTTCTTTATTGGCGTCAATTTTTGTTCGTATGTATGAAAAGGGTATGTGTGTTTATTTAAAAATTGAAGAAGCTGTCAGAATATCACTGTACAGCCCGTAACCAAAGGAACTATAAATTGATATTCAAAGTAAATATTTTATTATTCTATTATGTTGTAATAGAAAATGTGAACATATTAATTATAATTCACATCAAGGTAGATAAGACGTAGATATGAATTTAAAACAATGATAAATTAAAATATGCTTTCCCTTGAGCATTAGAAGAACATAGAATTATCAACATGGATTGTGATGCTATGGTGAGACTACTCCATTTTTAACTAGAGGTCTCGAGTTTGAGCCCCAGTATGAAAAAAAATTTGTTGGGAGCTCTACCCCTATATGTGATTCAAATTTAGTCGAAATTCTAATGCGGATATCGGACATCAAGTGAGAAAAGGAGGCATATATATAATTAGAATTACCATATTTGAGCACCTCCGCAATGCGGGCTGTCACCCACTTTTCTTTTTTTGTGATTTCGCTCTAAAAAATTATATTTTGATCTATTTGACCTAAAATTCAATCGAGATCATTTTTCACATAAAGTAAATTATTTATTTATAAAGATCCTATATACCATGGTAAATTTGAATTTTCATGTTGTAAAAGGAAGATTTAGGAGTTTTTACACACCTAGAAGTCTTTATTTTATTATTTATTTTCATATATAAACGTCAATATTATAAATATAATTAAATATAAAAATTTAAAAAAATGATAAGAAAGTTCAAACAACATTTCTAAGGGTCTTTGTGCTTTTAATATAGTTCTTAAATAAATTCTAATTCAAAAGTGAATCTTGAAACTAAATAAATAAAAAATCAAATAATAAATTGAGAAAATAAGTGAAATGACGCTTTTGTTTAAAGAGAAGTGTTTTAATGAAAGACAAAAATTACAAACAAACAATTATGAAAGAATATTGACTTGACGAATCTATAGTGAAGGTGTTAAGACAGGTGGAGAAATTAAACACGAAAACTCTGTTGTGTGTAGCATTATGAAGAAGGTTAATTTGTGCAAAAATTATCAAGATTCCCCTATGAAAATCGACAATGTATCTTCCGATTCTCATTGTGGCCTA
>DF363662.1:19665-42034 GCA_000787875.1 Solanum virginianum
GATTCTCATTGTGGCCTAGATGGGAAGGTATTAAGACAAGGTGGAGAAATCAGACACGAAGAGTATGTTGTGTGTAACATTACAAAGAAGGTTAGTTTGTGCAAAAATTCTCAAGATTCCCCTACGAAAATTGATAATATATCTTCCGATTCTCATTGTGGTCTAGACGACAAATCGTTATACGCTGCACAAATTTGGTCGCTGCCAAGATAGGATGGATCGTTTTTAACCTTTGACGGATGAAGATTTGACTATTTTTGATAAGCATGATCCTGAATACCCACGACGATTCAATAATATGTGTGGCCCAATGCCAAAATTTTAAAAAGAGTATTATATTTATTTAATTTTTTCATATATTGTATTTATTAATATATTTTTTAATTGACTAGATAACATTTTTTGTAATATTTTGTAAGACAAGAATAAACATATATAAATTATTGTACGTTAGGTAACAACATAAATGTTTAAATCTCTTTTATTGATTATTATTTCGAAAACTTTTTTAATAGAGTCAGTTGTTATAAAAATTATCAATACTTTTCTAGAAGTATTTAAAAATATACCAATTAGAGTATTACTTTTTTATTTATATAATATTTTGTATTACTTTCAATAGCAAAAATCAATATTATAATTATTGTTATCTGAAGAAAATATTCAAGGTTAAAGATAACAATTTTTAAAATTTAATTATTTGATTGTCTTATGAAATGTCTCAAAGAATTGACAAATTAAGAAACAAAAAGCAAGAGATAACCAATAAACTATTACTCCCTCTGTCACTTTTTAGTTGTTATAGTTTACATTTTTAAAATCAAACGGTATAAACTTTAACTAACATTTTAAAATGTATTTATTAACTTTGGAAAAACAACATGACAACCAAAATGGATCAGAGAAATTTATTTATACCATATTAAAAGCGTGAAGACCTTATAAATGTTATTTGAACTTTTACCCTTTATTAAAAGACTACTCTTTAGACAAAATTATTTTTTTTACTATTTTGCTTAATTTATTATTTGATCTTTTTTTAAAATTTAGTTTCACTATTCACTTTTGAGTTAAAATTTCTTTATATTCAGAATATACTCTTGAGTTAGGACTATTCTATATAAATATTGTCTAAATTATGAAGAAAAAATATTATTATTTTTCTAATAAATAAGACTTTGAAATTAACTAAAGTTTTGATTATCAAATATTTTGTTAATAAAAGTATATAATATAACAAATTTAAAAAGAAAAAAATTCAGTAAAATTATGTCGAAAACATTAAATTACTCCTATATTTAGGGCACTTTTTTTTTCATTAAACTTTAATCAATTAATTATTTAACTCGTTATTAAAATTACGTTGAAATATTAAACTACTCCTTAAATATTTATGAGTCTTTTTTTAAAATTAAATTTTAATTAATTAATTATTTAACACTAAATCATTACTTCATGTATTCATAAACTATTAATATATCTCTACATTATAAGTAATTGAATTGATTGTCTCATCTTTGCTCGTTCATAGATTAAACTATTGCATCAAATTAATAACATATATTTAGTTTTGTTTATGTAAATATTGTATTTATTTTAATGATAAGCACTATTTATATATAATTTTTAGATTGACACGACACATACATACAAAGTACATCCACTAAACTAGTACTATATTAAAAGTGTTAAGGCCCTTAGAAATGTTGTCTGAACTTTTTGCCCTTTATTAAGAGACTTCTTTTTAGATAAAATCGTCTTTTCACCATTTTTCTTTAAATTCTTATGTAATTATATTTATAATATTAATTTTTAAAATATATGGAAATAAATGATAACATATGAACTTCTAGCCGTGAAAAAACTCCTAAATCTTCCTTATTTAATAGACTTCTACATCTTCCTTATTTGAATCAAGAAAATACTCTACAAATGCTAAGAAAAATTCTAATTTACTATAATATATAAAACCTTTATAAATAAATAATTTATCAAAATTACTTTTGTAGTGAATTATTTATCTTTTCATAAGTTCATTATTAAATTTAATTTTTCTGTATAATGTTTGTTACCAGATGATATACACGCTTTGATCACGCGTAAAACGCCTACAACAAGACTAGTTTGAGCATATGTATTTAAGATACAGTATGACTTGCCTCTCTCACCGCATCTCTCCTTAATTGTTTTTTTTAAAAAAAAATATATGTGCAATTTACATTTGCATGTATTTAGAATATATTAATTCTTTCGTTCATCTTTCTCCTTATATATTTATATTTCATAGTGTATTTAATAAAAAAAATATGTATCTCAATATATTTGACTTGAACATATGAAATTATTAATTGGGATACAATATGTAATTCTTGAAAACTAAGAATTAGTACATGTGGTAAAAATATTTGCATAATAAACTATTTGAAATCTATGTTTTATGGAGTAGATATGGTATGATAATTATCGATTATCATATCGACTAATTTTTTTTATATCACGATTTAAGTATTATGATATTTGATATGCATTTTAATTTTTTTTTATTCGATATGGTGTTCAAGTTTTATAAAAAAAATATTAAAATATTAAATACCATATAGAAGTCTATAGTTATATATTTATTATGTTACTAATAAATATATAAGTTAGTTACTCCCTCAGTTTCTATTTATATGTCACCTGCATTAAGAAAATAAATAATTTTACTATTTTATTCTTATTTAATATTTTTTTGAAGTCTTGTTTTTAATTAATGATACTAAATATGCTAAATTTTAAAACTTGAGGTGCATTTGAATGACTACTTCAACTCTTTAGGTTTCAACCTTCAACATTAAATACTTCTTTAGTTTTCCTAGTTGGTTAAATATATATTTTTAAAGCTACTTAATTATTAAGGATATAATAGGAAGAATAGAGTAATTAATGTATTGACTTTATGAAATGAAATATATCAAAGACTATCTATTTAATTTAAAGGAATATTCGCATATACTTAAAAATATCTTAATTATACTCCATAACTATAGTTTAGATAATTATATTTTATAACTATAACTATAACAGTATTTATTATATTTTAGTATACAATTCGTGCAACATTTGTATAATTCACTATACAATTCGCACTTTTTGTATATCGTTTATATAATTTGTTATACAATTCAGAATTTTTGTATAACGTTTATATATTTTGCTATACAATTAGTGCACAAACGTTTGTATAATTCGCTATACAATTCGGAGTTTTCGTATAATGTTTATATATTTGCTATATAATTCGCGCACAAAGTTTGTATAATTTGCTATACAATTAGTAATATTTGTACATTTTGCTATACAATTCGCAGTTTTTGTATAACATTTGCATATTTTGCTATACAATTCATGCACAATATTTGTATAATTCGTTATACAATTTGCAGCGTTTGTATATTTTGCTATACAATTCGTGCAATATTTGTATGATTTGCAGTGTTTGTATATTTGATATGGTTTGTTGTACAATTAACTATACAAACTCAGACTGTAATTATACAAATTAAATATGTTAGTCGCGACTCGTCATTATTTCAAACTATAGCTACATTAGCTAATTAACTAATATATTTTTACTTATTCACATAAATTTTTCATTAAAATTTTATTATAAGAACGACATATAAATAAAAATGGAGAGAGTACAAAACTAGCTAGTTGTTTAAACATTATCTTGGTTGAAATATCTTTTTTATATAATTAACTAAGGAACAAAATTGTTCATACTTTTTATATTTAATATATTTACACGTGTAAGGTGTTAAAGCGATATAATTTCTACATTTGTTGAAAACCAAACTCACAATTCAACATACATATCTAAGTCAAAATCAAATATATTATGATCATCAATTTTGTATAATTTCTTTTACACTATCAATATTATTTAAGTTATGAATAGATTCAAACACAAGACATAAATTTACTTATTCTTTTTAGTATGTGTTTACTAAAATAAATTCATGATCAAATTTATTATTTTGTTACTGAAAAAGAAAAACAAATAACAAAATATTCAACCCATGATAATATACAAAATTGATATACCATACAAAATAGTTGGCCATGAAAGATAGATAATAATAATTAAACCAAAAAAAAAAAAAAAAACATCATAAATTTATTTTTCAATTATCTAAGCAACAACAATAAAAAAAAAAGGAAATTATCTAAAGAAAAAAAAAAAAGGAAATTAATTCCCCAAGCCAACTTCATTTCCTCTTATTTATAGCCATGTTCTTTTGTTGGTACTCATTTATCAAGGGCATATTATCTTTCCATCAAATAATAGCTTTATCTAAACATAATGTGACAACTTCTAGATATGTCATATTCACTTACCCAACATCATATTTGGTATAATTCCACGACTAAAATCTAAAAAAAGATACAGACTTTATTTCTATCTTAAAAAGCAAAGAATCGATTTTTGATATACCATCGATGGACTCTCTTAAACAAAATTTAATAAGCCACTTGTAGCATAATATATTTATCTATTGGATCTTTTTGTTCATGTAAGAGTTGAATGGAAAGAGATTCTCACATCCAATTTTATAGTAGAAATGACAGAATGTATAATTTATATAAATTTTTGTATTTTATAAGTCGATCTGATCCATCCCCTCATAGATTTATTTGTCACTTATTGAGGACACCCTTTTATAGTAAGTTTCACATAGATGCCAAGCTGGCATTCCTAATACATCATCAATTATTTTCTCATGCCAACCATTTTTCATCTCTTTGTTCAATCTCCTAACAAATCCTTCTTTTTTCCCCTCACAATAATTCAATAACTTTACTATGATCTTTGTATCTTTGCTCTTCCAACAACTCTTATCTGATTTGACTGATTCAGATTCTGACATAACATGTCCAGATAAACTAGCTAAACTAGTAATATACTCAATCATGCCATTTACAATATTAGACGGGGCATTACCTTTACCATCCCATAGCCATATACATGCCATACCTCTTTGCAACGCCAAAAACATGTCACGTTTAAAAAATGGACCTTCCAAAATCGAAGGACTTATGTATATAACAAACTCAAACTCATCGTTATTGTCATCCCTAGACGACTTGATGATGATCGGATGAGTCAAATTTTGGCTAGACAATCGGAGGTTGACATGTTTGACTTGCTTCTTGATTCCTGATTGACCAAAATCCTGATGATCATCGATAGGGTAAAGGATATTTTCAACGAATTTACTAGTCCTCTGGACTAAACGCGTTGCTTCATCATTTGACACGTAAAAAAGATCGAAACGCTTGTTTACAAATGTGCCCTCAATGGCTTCATTGACAATGGTTATGGAAAAACCCTTGGAGGCTTCATGATTTGCCCATAAGGAGACTATTCCTACAAAAATGACCACAAAAAGTCTAAGAATTATGCTTGAATTAGAAGAGGGGATTTTGTGGTCATTTTCATAAGAGTTTGTGGTAGTTGATTGTATGAGAGGTTGTAGGAGATGTTGGTTTTTTACTTCCATTTATCGAGAGAAAAAAAGAAGAAGAAGATGGAATATATTTGAAAGAATAATGTAGAATGAATAAGTTAGAAAATAATATAAGAAGAATATAGAAGGGGATATCATATATAATTTACACATAGGACACAATGAGTGGCCACTAGCTAATTTGCTCTAAAAGATAAAAGGCTCCCTTTTATTAACTTCCTTTTTAAAATATTCTATTTTTTTTTCTTTTTTTGGTATAATCAGAAGTTAGGAATTTAACAATTTTTTAATATGCTTTACACGAGGGGAGAGTATTAAATAGTCTCATAATGTAGAGATAAAATTAGTATAACTTACGTAAATTTCATATTGAAATAAATAAATTTCAATTTATCTTAATCTTTTTTATATTTACAAAATTTTTATAAAATGTCAATTATGTGGATACATTGAAGAAAAAAAGACTCATACATGATTGAAGATTCATTGTATTCCATTTCAGTTGCAATTTAAACGAAAGGTAGATTTCAATCCCTAAAATTTTGCTAAACAGATTATAACCAAATTCCTGGAATAAAACAAAAATACATTTTAAAAAATAAAATTTTTTCAATTATTCTTCATACTGTGACTAACAGAAATTAAAAAAACAAAGTTACATACGTTAACTTCATCTTCCCCATTCCAATTTCATACGATTTCTTTTGAAATTCACTGCAAATTGCATTTTTTTCAACTTTCATATGCTGATACATATTATTTTTTAAAAATTTTATTTATAAAATTATATTGATTATATTATTATACTGGTTGAGTTTAATTTTTTCATACACTGATGATAAAAAAATAATAGAATTGAAAATATCTTTGAATTTGGTATACGTAAGCAACTAGTTTCATTTCCAAACTATTGACGGCCTTAAAATATCCTTCTACGCGGTTAACTGAATTTAAATACATCCCTGATCTGCCACAAGTGTTAAAAATACCCCCAATAACTTGCTAAGAATTTAGGAGTGTATTTCACTCATGTTATAGATCGGTGGTGTATTTAAATTCATTTAATCAAGTAGAGGAGTGTTTTTAACATTGTCAATAGTTCGAGGATGAAACTAATAATACGCGAAATTTAAGGGTGTTTTCAGTATTTCTCTCAAAATAATAATAATAATAATTTAAAATTATTTTAGGCCATGTAAAAATAAATAGTAGTAATAATTCATGTTAAGTGGAGTTTAATAATAATTTGAAAATAAGACTTGCTATATTCTAATATGTTAAAATATATTTGTATGCATTCGTAAGAATGATTGAATTGGTATAACAGATGATATCCCATAAAGGAGATTAAGTATTGATTCTTTGTATTGATTTTTTTTTCAATCAAACTCATGATATCAAATTTATCTAGTGTAATTTATAACTCTTATAAATTATACTTTATAATTATTATATTGAAGCAAAATTTATTACTTCGTACCACGAAAAATATTGGGTACATGATAAAACAATATATAATTGAATAATAACATTATGACATTTAGCGGTTTAAATACTAACTCAACATTAGTGAGTTGTGCCATGTTGCATGTTCTATTTATTTTCTTTATACTCATCTAATTTACATTTTTTTCTCTGAATTTATATGACGTATTTTTGCTTTGTGAAATTTAAGCTATATAAATTTTAATTAATATTTTAAAATATATTTTTAATTATTTATTCGATAATTGTGTCAAACTAATCATGAATAAAAAAAAAATAACCATCAAAAAGTGTGAAGTAAATAATTTTTTTCACCTTTAATTAGAGATTTTAAACTTCGAAAACTATTTCTATAAGGATGAAGAAACTCAAGGTAGGGAAGATTCCTTCTTCGTGGGTTCTACATAATGTGAATCTTAATTAATCGATCAGAGCCACCCAATATTTTTCACATATTATTAGATGATTATAAAAATTTAAAACACATAAGGCATTTTAATCAATGTGTCGGTGAGAGTTATTAATTATATTTTGTTTTAATTTTTCACTCAATGTGTACGTTTAGTATTCATATTGAGGCCAGATTAAATTCAGATTCATGTATTGCAGGATTCATCTTTAAGTGCAGTGCTTTCAATATAATCTTTTTCATTTCAAAAGATTCGAACCCAAAACATCTCGTTAAGAATGAAGAAATCTCAATTATTCCACCACAACACATATGATTCGTTACAATATTATTTAACGAGGATTTAAACATTATATATATATAACGAGGACTTAAACATAAAAAAAATTTAAATTTAATAAACTAATAAACAACTAGGTGAATTTCGACGCATGATATTTTAAGTTATATAATCATTAAGAGCCTAATTTCTCTTTTAAAAAGAACAAAAAACAAAAGTGTTTACTAAATAGGAAAATTACACATATCTTTCGTCATTATATTTTTCTGATTTCGCCACTGAATGAGTAAGCCGATTCGAACACTATAAAAAAAAACATAATAGTATAAATTAACATTTCTTGTTCTTGAAATAAAGAGCAGAAATTGATAAAAATAGAATATAAAGAAGAAAGTTGGAACTTTTGCGACAATGAGTACAAATATTCTCAACATTCTTATTTTTATTGAACTCACTTTGAAAATTTTGATTTCTCGCTTAGGGTTTGGTATTTATCCATACTTGAGATTTGCGTAATTTGGAATCGTGTTAAATTTTTTTTATTTTAATTGTATAATATAATTTCATGCCCAGGATTCAAACTCGAAGTCGTTAGTTAAGAATGAAGGAATACTTACTAATTTTACCTCAACTTTTTAGTGGTGAAATTCCTCCTTTAGTATTTCATTAGTATATCATTAATGTTTTGGGGGTAAAATATTTCTTATCAAAGGTGATATCGTACTCAGATTCAAACTTGAAATATTTGATCAAAAATAAATGAGTACTTATTACTGCACCTTAATCCTTGATAGTGAATTCTATTTTTGTATTTTGAATTTCTTACTAAATTTTTAATAGGGTAAGTTATAGGGAAAAAATTAGAATTATTTTTTCTTAATTTTGTATCGACAATCGAAATAAGCTCTTCTTTAGTAGATTTATTTAGAGATTAGAAATACGTCAAGTTTTTTTGGCTAAAGAATGGGAAGCTGCACATCTACTTTAATTGATGATTTATTATGCAGTAAAAAAAGGAAAAACTAAGTTTCTACTCATTTAAAAGCAAACTATTTACATTCATATATCCTTTTACATTTTATACCCCCATACTATCAAAATTGCCCCCCTAATATTAAAATTCGTGCGTTGATGTCATGCTGATGTCAACACCTGTGTGTATGATATACCAATAGGCTATACATATACTAACAGAGTATCACAGATAATTAAGTTCAGTCCTATATGATACCGATATGGTACCAATATACCGAGTATCACAAAGAATATATTTTCTACTAATTTAAAATTTAATAAATAAGTTTGTAACTTTAATAATTTTCTCTTAATTATTTTATTTATTAAAAAAGAATTCAAAATTATATGGTACCGATAGGATATCAATACACCGACGGGGTATCACAAGAATATATTTTCTACTAATTTAGAGTTTAATAAATAATTTTATTACTTTAATAATTTTTCAGTCCTATACGATACCGATATGGTATAAATATAACGACGGAGTATCATAACAAATATATTTTTTACTAATTAAGAATTTAATAATTATTTTATTTATTTATTTATTTATTTATTTTTAAAAAACATACTCCTATATACTAATTGGTTATCAATATACCGTTAGAGTATCACAAAGGATTGAGCTAATTCTATATGATACGCTGTGATATATACATACCACCGGAGTATATTTCATAATTTTCATGCTGATGTCAGCATACGAAATAAAAAATAGTAAGTGGGTAGAAAGGTAAATAGTTTGGGTCATGGGTCCATTAAGGGTAAATAATTTAGATTGAGTCTATTAAGGGCAAATACTTTCAAATTGGATCTATTTTATATATTTTTTCCTAAAAATAATACTAATTAAAGTTATCAAAAAATATTTAATTTTTAAAAATATTTATACATATTATTTGAGTAATTGCAGATGTATCTACTAATAAGACATTCATTAGTAATATAATTAAAAAAGTAACTAAGTAATTATTTCTTACATTTTAAAATTTAAAGATATTGTAAAATAATTCTTTAAAAGTTTAAGTATATATGGCTTTATTTTTTACATTATAATTTAGTGATACCAAAAAATATATTTCATAGTTTAAGTATGAAACATGCGAAACAATATTAGTTTATCCAAGCCACGCAACTTTTATTGATTATGTCTTATGCCATACAAATATTTCTTAATCTTATTTAATGACTAATTTAATGTGATTATTTCATTATTTAATTTTTTCTTTTCAATTTATTTTATTTATTATTAATAATTTTTATATTTACTCTATTTTTATATAGTAACTTTATCATATATCTTAGATTTTTCGAATGGTTATTTTTAAAATTATTAATATAATATTATATAATAACGTAAAATGATCTAAATATTATATTTATTAAAATAAAATTATAATATATTACTATTTTCGTCTCATTTTATGTGACATCATTTTTTTTCATCTATTTTGAAAAGAATATCATGGTAATTTAATTTTAAAATTTTATTTTATTCTTAATAAAATAATTCTTATGCATACAAGTTTTAAACTTTTTATTTTTTTATTGAATCAAATTAAAGGGTGATACATAAAATAAAAGGAGAAAAAAATATGAAACATAATACATAATGAGTGTAATAGACACTCATATTGTTCATGATAAGATGTACAAGAAAATAAAGTTAAAAAAACTTGATTAAAACTCACATGATGATTTTAGGTATTGAAATCAAGAACCGTTTTTGGAAATACCCATTTGAATCTTTGGGCATAAAGAATTAGTAGTAGAAATTTCTGGAGTTCAAAAGGACAAATCTTTCATTTGGGGCCAGTCGGTGGGCTGTTCACTCTTGCTTACTGCAACTGGTAAGTTTTCTTGAATCCTTTTGTGTTTTTGAAAATATGAAAATGAGCCAGATTTGAGAAGAATGTGTATGTGTCTGTGTTGTGTGTAGTTGATTTAATTGGGTGATTTTGAAAGAAATTTTGCTTTTTGGTTATGGGGGTTAAATACCCTTTTTAGGAATTGTTCTCCATGGGAAAATGGTTTTTGTTGCCATAGTATATGGTAGTAGGTGGTACACCATGGTTATTAAAAAAGAAAAATGGGTTGGTTTTTTCTTTGGTATTTGTGTGGTTGATGGGAAGTGGCATGTATCCCGCGGAATTAGTTAGTCGAGGGGCGTACAAGCTGGCGGCTGGCTTGTACATGAAGATTATCCAGAAAAAAGATGTTTTTTTCCTAGTATTTGTTGCTGGTGGGAGTTGGTAGGTGTATTGTAGAATTAGTCGAGGTGCGTATAAGCTAATTCGAAAACATGGTTATAAAAAAGATGTTTCTTTTTTTCCAGGAGAATAGGTAGTGGTCTCACTTATTACTGTTTGGTTATGTGTTTTTGGAGGATCCGACATGCATCTGTCGGCATTTTTGAAGAGTGTGAGCAGCAACGTAGGTGTTTTGCTTGGTGAATGGACAATATAGATAATGATTTTAGCAAATTGGATAGTGGTTGGAAGAGCTTTGGAGTGAGGTTGATTGATAATAATATCTTAAGTGTTGGTAGGAGCAAGGCTCCTTAGGCTTCTGTCTAGTTTCAAGGAAAAGCATGTCACTGAGTAAGTTAGGCGCACTGCAGACGAAAGCCTGATTTTCACTTTGGGGGAGTGGGGGGGTGGGGGTTCGAAAATTAAAAATGTAGTGCCTAGGATTCAAATTTGGAACCTCTAGGTGAACTTTTACCCCGCTTAAACACTGAGCCAAACTTTTGTTTTGTGTTCAGGGAATTCGAAATCTATATATGGATATAAAAAATTAAAAGGTTTCCTTATATATATATATTATGTAATGTTTTGCTGAGGCGGTTCCGGTGAACACCGTCCCATCCCCTAGACCCGCCCGTGCTGGTATGTAAGTGGAGAAGGATAGAAAGGTGTCCCCTTTATTCATCAAGTTTTGAACCGTGCCCCAATGACATTTGGGGATTTATTGGTTATGAAAACGTCCTGTCATACCGAACACCCCTCATTCGTTCTGTCATTGTTCTGGCTTTTGATCTCGACAATGCATTGTAACATATGACTCTAAGATTGTAACCAAAACTATTAAATGCATGATATGCTTTCCAAGTGTACCACTTCAGAGTAATTCTGGCTGAGCTGCTATACATGAGCATCGCTATCTGACTGTTAATGTGCAAATTATGTAACTTTGGTGAATTTATCCCGATTAATACTTTCTCAATCTTGGCCTATGATGCAAAGAATTCCACAAGTTGATATAATTTACCTGCTGAATATTCTTTTTTCTTCTAACAATGATTATTCTGGTAGATCATCCATTTTTTCTGACAATTATCAAGATTGTTGATGAATTAATTAGTCCATGAAGTTTTGTGCATAGCTTCTACCATAGTGCTGGTGAATATACCTCACTGAATACAATACTCCATTCTGTCTAGGCTTATTATTAACAAGAATTACCATGACTTGCAGCTGCTTTTGTCATCGGGAATGATACGTGGGAAAGATGGGAGCTTTTATGAGTTCATTAGTAGTAGTTTTTACTGAAATGCAGTAGAAGATTTTAGTAGTAGAGCCTTTTGACTTTCCTGTCAGTAGCATTAATTCCATTGGATTTTTATATGTCACTAGTTGATATTCAACTGGTAGATTGATAAGTGGGTATACAGTTTTATTTTTCCTATCAGCGGCATTAGTTCCTTTGGTACTAGTATATACCTTTAGGTCTCTGACATAACTGTACAACCTTTTGTTTTGCTCAAAATGATTGGACATAACCCGAAATCATTGCTAAATGGTTTCGTGATATTATAGCACAGACCTGACCTGGTCTTGGCAAAATGTTATCGTTCATAATCCTCAGATAATATGATTCTTTTTTTGTTGTCTTCATCTTGCAACTTCTTCAGCAAACTTGGGTCCATCAATTGCTGATATTTCAGGAATGCTGGCTAAGTTGAATCAGTAAAAGGGAAGCAACATGAGCAGTGTAACTCATGAGAGTGCACAAATGAATAATGGTGTGAAGAACCAAGAGAATCATAAACAACAACTGTCAAGAGATGTCATGCTGGGTGGTGAGCTATGGACAGATGGCCTGCTTTGTGCCTTTGAATTTGTCCGTGGACAACGGAAGACAAATGGCTCAAGATCGACTGAACATTATGCTGACAGGGAACCTAAAATACCACCATTATATAAATCTGGAGCAACCAATTTCTCACCCCAAGATGTTGACAAGGATCACTTCATAGAACCTTATTATACAACAGAAACTAGGTATGCTGACATTGAGAACGCGGATGACCAAAGTTATCAACAAGACTATCCTTATCATTCCCGAGAAAGGTCTCCCGGTAATTACTGGATACCAATAGGCTGGGCTAGAATATCTGAGCTGCTTCAGACAGTGCATATTGATAGTAATTGGGCCTCTCAGCCTGTTGATCTCACCGATGATGAAGATGATGTCACTGTAGCAGATGTTGCAGCTCCATACTGGCAACGTCCATTTGGACCAACTTGGTGGTGTCATGTAGCTGCAGGTCACCCTTCCGTCAATGCATGGTTGAGCAATGCTAAGTGGTTACATCCAGCCATAAGTATTGCCTTGCGGGATGAAAGCAAGCTGATCAGTGAACGAATGAAGCACCTTCTCTATGAGGTACCTATCTTCTACTCCCTCTGTCCCACTTTATATGTCTTACTTTCCTTTTTAGTCAGTCCCAAAAAAAAAAATGATACATTTCTATATTTATTAACAATGTAACTTTAAAACGTCACTCCATTTTACCCTTAATGAAATGATTTCTAGCCACACAAATATCGATGACTTATGTTAGTCCGTAGGTCTCAAAAGTCCTTTTTTCTTTCTTAAATCCCATGCTAAGTCAAAGTAACTCATATAAATTGATATGGAGGGAGTATAAGTGTAGACTCGAGCAATTCTGTTCTGCTATAACAACTTTGGGAAGACTAAACCTTCTTTTTGTTCCTAATAGCATCAAGATCTCTCTAACCTATTGCATGACCTGCCTTGTGGTAGTTTCCTTTCTTTTAGTTTTTAAGAATGTACAAGTTTATAAGGATCTTAGAGGCCCAAAGGACAGGTGACTCTTGATAGTTGTGAAAAGCTTGGACAAAAGAGATGCAAGTAATCATGTTATGTCATAAAATTATTTGCCTCGCCAGCTACCTACTTCTATGCACCTTCTAGAAGTTGCTTAATAGAAGCAGCAAAAGATGCTAGTACTAGGCAATGTTTCTGGACTATGTTGGTTGGTCTGACCTATCCCATTTCGATATTTCTTTCTGAGATTGTAGAAAGAAGAGAAGCAGACGAATGAATACAGACAGTAAGTTGAACTTTCTTGCTAAATGGCATGTTTTGTGATGCAGTTTGTCTGTTAACTTGGTGACCTGTCATTTGATCTTGTGAAAGTTCTCTCTGCAGTTTGACGTGAGTTACTTAGTTGTTACTTATCTCGCAGAAACATCATTTAGAGGCAGTGGCTTTATCAACTTATATAGCATCTTCCCACAAAAGTATGTTGTGCTGTGTCCAGGGACTGCGTGATTTTTTCTTTTATTCCGCTCAATTTAACTTCTGTGAACTCTGATAAGAACACCGAAGATACAAATAGAATGTAGTTTGAACAAAAATCTATAAAGGAAAAGGGTGGAAAAGTCAAACTATGAGAGACTGCATTTGCTTTTTCTAATCATTTGTTCTAACTTTTATGCATGCTCTTAGTTGAGGTCTAAATCTAAATCTGGACCTGAAAAATCTGGTAGCCTACAACAGTTCCTCTGCAGAGCATCATGGACATTAACCTTCACTTCTTGTTGCTTTTGGTGCAGGTGCCAGTTAGAGTTGCTGGTGGATTACTATTTGAGCTCTTGGGGCAGTCAGTTGGTGATCCTTATGTTGAAGAAGATGATATCCCAGCTGTTATACGATCATGGCAATCACAGAATTTCTTGTTAACTGCATTGCATGTTAAGGGATCTGCATCAAATATCAATGTGATAGGTCTTGCAGAAGTCCAGGTTTGTCAATGATAATGTATAAAGTTATCCTACTGTCTATGCATTTGACATTACCAGAGAGAGTAATAACAATCTTGAGGCTTGGATATTTTATTGATAGACATCTCACAGTTTACTGCTGTGTTCATAGGAACTACTCGCTGCGGGCTCTTCTAATGTCCCGCGAACAATTCATGATGTAGTAGCACTCCTAACTTGTCGCCTGGCCCGATGGGATGACAGGTATCAGTTTTTCCATGTTTCATTTGACCCATTTTCTTTTCCGACTACATGTTCTAGGAGACAAAGGTATACATGCTTATTATTTCATAATTGCATGGATCTTTTGAATTCATCCTCCTTGTTGGTTTGTGAGTCCTTTTGCACAGGTACCTTTTTTCGGATGTCTTTTTTATAGTTCTCCTTCCTTTTCACTATTTAGCTCTTGCTTTTGTTACTTTATACAGAATTATGTTCTCGATAATGTTTCTGTTATTACTAGTTCCTCTGTATTTTAAAGAATCATATCTTCTTGTTACCTACAATTTTCACCTTTTATATTTTTTCTGTCTCAGGGAAATAATGCATTTTCTTGTTCTTTTTCTTTCATTAGACTATCAATTATAGTAAACATCATCAGTAAATATGAGTTGTCTTGAGTAAATATAAGTTGACCAACATTGAACTTAGTGCTTTTGATGGAAATAGGTTCCACATCCGAGCAATTGTGTTCATACCATGACCTTCATGAATACTTAGGTAATTTGTAGGTGGGCTTCTTTAATGCATTGCTAAACAGGGATCATTCTCTTTTTTTCCCCTTTTTCTTTTTAAAATGTATCGAGTTATTGTAAAAATATCATTCTTTTGTTTTCTGCTCCATCTGACTCCACTCTTTGACCATCTCTATGTTTCAGGTTACTTAGCTTTGTAGTTTCCAGTTGCTCAATATGATGTGAGCATGATAGAGATTTATACTACCGATAGCTTTTGATTTGTCATTTATGGTGCATGGCTGAATTCACCTACAATTTTTGTCACTATGGACTTGGTACTCTGATCGTGAATTCAACTAATACACATTTTTTTAGGTTATATCGGAAGTATATTTTTGGGGCAGCTGATGAAGCTGAACTGAAGTTCATGAACAGGTTTTTCCACTTATGATTATAATCAGCTTTTGGGATGAAACTGAAATTCTGCTGCCTTTGGTTTAGTTGATGGCATCTGTTGTATACTTATGATGTATCCCTGTTGAACAGGAGAAACCATGAAGATGTGCAGTTGTTCAGTGTAATTTTGAATCAAGAGATTAGAAGGCTGTCGACACAGGTACCTTTAGTTTCATCGTTGCAGGAAATTGATCCCTCAAAGCATAACAAACGTGCTTATTCCAGTTGACGGCAAAGCCAATGAGAAAAAGAGAAATGTAGGAAAGCAATTAGGTTCCCTTGATTTTTGCATGATAGAGAAGTATCCATAAACTTCCTTTCATCTTTGAGAGGATTTTGTATTTCAAGCCTAGTAATTTTACAAGTGTGTTATATGTCGGAGTTAAACCATCATTCTCACCATCATAGGGATCTTGCAATTCTTGGCTATCGTCTAATTTTCTAGTATATGTCGGAGTTAAACCATCATTCTCGTTCTTTTTCTGCAAGGTTATACGGGTAAAATGGTCTTTACATGCAAGAGAAGAGATTGTATTCGAGCTTCTCCAACATCTTAGGGGAAATGCTGCAAAGATTATGCTTCAAGGAATACTAAAAAGTACAAGAGAAATGATTGAAGAGCAAGAAGCAGTTCGTGGCCGCTTATTTACAATTCAAGATGTCATGCAGAGTACTGTCCGTGCATGGTTACAGGTGCTGTAAGTTTATTTACATACGATACATTTACTAGTCTATTTCTTTAACTAGTAAATGTGCTTGATAGTAACTTCCATGTAATCCTGTTGAGCTTTTACTCTGAAATTCATTAAACTTCAGGATCGGAGCCTTCGAGTCCAACATAATCTAGGAGTTTTTGGGGGCTGCGGACTTGTTCTTTCTATTATCACTGGGCTATTTGGGATAAATGTGGATGGAATTCCTGGTAACGAGGGAGCCCCGTATGCATTTGCCTTCTTCTCTCTCGCCCTTGTCTTGCTAGGAGCTGGTTTAATTGCTATTGGATTAATCTATCTTGGACTGAGAAACCCATTCACTGAGGAGAAAGTCGAGGTGAGGAAACTAGAGTTAGAAGAACTTGTCAAGATGTTCCAGCATGAGGCTGAATCGCATGTGCAAGTTCGAAAGGATGCTTCAGAAGCCAAGAAGTCCGTTGGTTCTGCAGATATAAGATCAGATGGAGACAAATATATTGTCATTAGTTGATCAAAACACAGAAATGCCAAGTCTTTCGATACTGTGTCGTGAACGAAAAATGGAACTCTTTTTGCCACTTGTTACAACTGGTAGAAGGAAAAAAAAGGTAGCATAACTTCTAATAACTGCTTAGATAGAATACTTTGCTGCTTCATAAGTTGAATGTACAGGAGTCCTGTAACAGGAGCATTCTTCTTTATTTTCTTTGTTCTCTTTATATGACAAGAAGGAAAAATATTATGCTAAAGTAGAGTTGGCTTGGGAGTAACACCAGTTACAACTTACAATTAATGAAGATTATGCCTTTCCCATATTAAGGAAAGGTGTTTTGCAATAATTTGGCTATCATTTCTTTTTCTCTGGAAAGTAAACGGTAAAGTTGTTATCATGTGACTAGGTCACAGGTTTAAGCCTTGAAAACAGCCACTGGCGAAATACAAGGTAAGACTGCGTACAATAGATCCTTGTGGTGAGACCCTTCCTCGTACCATGTGCATAACGAGAGCTTTAGTGCACCAGGCTTGCCCTTTTCTTTAATTTCTTTTTCTTCGATAACCTTTGCAACTTGTGTGTACTATAGGCTATTTCACTGGTTACTTGCTAGTTTTCATTAGTACAAGTAATTTAACTAAGGCTATTTTTATTCGTCCGATCGATCACTAGGTAAGAGTGTATATTTTGGCTATGGTACAAAGGAAAACAATAGAATAATGTACATAGAAGTTACTATATGTTAATTTGGCTATGATACAAGGAAAATAAATAAAAGAAACTTGAATAGGATTTTCAGCAACTGGAATTGGACACAGAGGCAGCTACATTATGTGCATTTACCATGTCTACGACAACAACATACCCAGTGTTATCTGACGAGTGGAGTCTAGGGAAAGTACTTGTTCTGGACTGAAGCAGAATTGCTTTATAGATTTCTCCGGTACCGAGAACAACAACAACAACATATCCAGTGATATCTGACGAGTGGAGTCTAGGGAAAGTAGTGTATACACAAACCTAACCCCTACCTTGGAAGGTAAAGAGGTTTCTAATAGACCCTCAACTCGAGGAAAGAGTACACAGATGGTTCTAAGTAAATGTCCATCTATAAAATTGATCCACTTCATAGAGCATATAGCGACGCAGAAAGGATATTGGAGATTTGATTGCTTGAATGTATAATTGAAAAAGGGAGATTTGAAAGTTGGTAGAGTGCAGAAATATATTACAAAAAGACATGATGAATTTCATCCACTGGTGAATTGCATGTCCACAAAAGAAAGGAACTGTTGCCTTAACATCAGTGCGAAAAGCCTTCAATGTACACTGGCTTTTTTCTGCACTATGCTTCCAATTCTACAGAACAATTCAAATTTTTGCGTCAGATAAGTTTCTACACAAGCACTGAAAAGGAGGGCAACGAGAAGTAAAAGCTCATTTGCTTCTGGATCCAATTATACATACCTCCCTCTAAGCTGATGAACCCCCTCGAGAACGTCCAGTGCTTGCTGTGTCTTTGAGTTCTCTAGTTTATCTTTGCTTCCAAGTATTAAGGATGAAAATCTCAAAAAGGTGATGAGTTCTACTTCAATGTCTCTTAGCTGTTGGTCTATATGCTCCAAAAACTCCTCATATGAAGATACATCCTTTAAACTATTGATCTTGTCGGCTTCCTTGGAAACATTCCCACTTGTTGATGCCTCAAGATTTTTCGATTCATTATCAGTTTTAACGTCTCCATTACCATCATAGGGATCTTGCAATTCTTGGCTATCGTCTAATTTTCTAGTTTCCTGGTCGAAGTCTTCATTTTCATCTGAATTGTCTGCATTATCATCCTTTGGAGATACTATTCGGACTGGACTTGGAGCATCATCTATAGCAATCTCAAGGTCTAAAGCAACATTTCCAATCAACTGCTTCTCCCCGATAGATATAGCCTGAAAATTGAAGACGTCGTGAAAAGGGAGCAAAAACAGTAGCTTTTGACAAAAAATGTTCTATGATTAGTGGGAGTAACTCTTTCACCTAAGGCACCACATTGAGTAGGGATTTGAATATGAAGTTGGTATATTTTAATGTATTCTTGATAAGTGTCATAACGATTTAAGATCTCGGATACCATAACAACTTCCTCAGCTGAAGGAAAGTAACCACTCAAAAGGAGAAAACTAAAACATAGCCAACCATACCTCATTGAGCTTTGCCGCGAGTTCATCAAGCAATTCAATGCGACTCTTTGACTTCTTCATGGCTTGCATGATCTTCTTCTTTTGAAAAAGTAGCTCCCTGGCTTCATTCTCCTTTCCTGTTTGAACACTAATGGCTGCTTGTTGCCGAAATCTCTCTGCTGCTTCAGACAGACGAAGTAGCCTCGATCTTGCATTATTTGCTGAATAGCCAGGATTCTGATCAGTAAGAACTCAAACTGTTCAATAAATTTTATGCTGTCCATAGAATCAATGAGTAAATAACTAAGGAAACAAAAACAGAGACGGACGTCATTGCATAAAAGTAATCCAAGACGAAATAGTTGTAAAGCTTTCCACTTTTTTCCATGTGAAATAATAAGAAACATAAAAATCTACAAGGAACAAAACCTGGAACATAGAGAAGAAAAATGACAAAGAACAAAGTTATCAATGAATCTATGAAAATTTACTTGCACAAAGAAAATACTATAAACGAGAGTCTACGCGACTGGACATCTGCAATTTCTAAAGTCTCATAACACAAAGTCAAATCCAAACAGACCCATGGAAAGGGCAAAGACTTCCGAAATTAAGCTAACTCACTCTATCTGTCACTCGCACTTAGCAAAAATGTTGCTGCACCTGTGTCGGATCCTCCAAAAATGCACTACTTTTGGAGGATCCGACAGGGAACTGCAGCCGTCGAAGTGTGTCGACACACACCCGGTGACATTTTTGAAGACTCTGAGCAATGTAGAACTCCACTGATAATGTTTTCAAAAAGACGAACAAATACACTAAAATCGACACCCAATAAAGGCGATATCAATCAAAGCTTTGCAACATCTTACAGAACATGTTTGTAAAATCTTCAGATTCATAAGTTGCAACACATAAAGGCAAATTTAAACATAACCCACCACAAAACTTGACACCCAATAAAGGAGAAATCAACCAAAGATACAACTTTCGCAACAATTTATACACCAAGTTTGCGAAATCTCACATATTAATCCTCCAATAACAATAACAAAAATACCCAGTGTAATCTCATCAGACGAGGTCTGGGGAGGGGAGGGGCGGACGATACCTCGTGGAGGTAGAGAGGTTCTTTCCGAAATGCAAATCCAAACACAGCCCATCAATAAATTCGACAGCCAATAAAGAAAAATCAATCAAAGGTACAAACTTCACAACATCTTATACACCAAGTTCGTGAAATCTCACATATAAATCCTCTTATAATTTTTTAAAAAAACTGGTAATAACAAAATACCCATTGAAAGCTATATTTCAACCTGGACAATTTCAGATTGCTGCTAATAACCAACGAATGGCAAGTGCTTTTCCTTGTGTAGATCCTATTTCAATGGGAACTTGACGAGTCAATCCACCTACACATCTTGCTTTTACTGTTATATCAGGAGTTAATCCACGTGTTGCTGACGTAACATGGATAGTAGATTTGTTTCTATCTTTTGTCGAATCTTCTTCAAGCTCGATTGATAATTTAATAAGCCAATGAGTGTAATCCAACCAGCTGGGGTCTAGGGTGTAGGATTTTTGCAAACCTTACCTCTGTGCCTTGCAGAGGTAGAAAGATTGTTTTCAAAATGCAAATTCAATTCGACACCCGATAAAGAAAAACCAATCAAAGTTTCAAACTTCACAACATCTGATACACCACGCTCGTGAAATCCCACATATAAATCCTCAAAATATGTCTTCTGGAAATAGCCTCTCTGTCTCTGTGAGTTAGTGGTAAGATCTACGTATATTTTATCCTCCAGAGATAGAGAGGTTGTTTCCGGATTAAGTAATCTAATAGAGAGGTTGTTTCCAGATTAAGTAATCTACAAAAACATAAACCAAATTCAAACAAACCCGACCACTAAACTCAACACCCGATAAGGTAAAATTAAATCAAAGATACAAACTTTACAACAATTCATACACCAAGATCCCAAAATCACACTATATAAATCCCCAAATAAGTAATTTTACATAAAATAAAGCCAAATCCAAACACCCCCATGAAATTATTATGGAGGTTATGATTGAGAAAAAGAAGGCAAAAAAATACCTTTATTTCTTGTGCTTTGTGCTTCCTTTTGCAGATGGTCTAATTGTTCCCGTAGCTTCTCCGTATTTAAATTATTTTTTGTACCAGAAGCAGCTAAATACACCATTTTCTTTGGAATTTTCCATTGATTAAACACAGAAAAAGCAGAATTCAGAATCATTTTTTTCTTCTTCTATTCTGTATCTTCCCAAGGAGGGAGCTGATGGGAATTCAAGAAATTATTTCTTATGATAAAATTAATATAAATTGTGCAAGAAGCAAAAAAAATTTTGCTTGATTTCTTTCTTTATTTTGGTTTTCTTTTTCTCACTGTAATAAATAGTTAATTATATATATGTATTGGGTGCAATAAATCATAAAATCTTGGACACGTTCTAATTGAAGTTTTTGCTTATAATTAAATTGAATTACATAAGTTAAATTTAATTATTTTATTAATACTTGAGAATATAAGGATTTTTCGGATAAGGTGGTTGTGATTTCTATAGTGATAAAGATGAAAAAAGAGAGATTGAGATAGTCTAAGTATATAATTGAAAGATGTACAGATGCTCTACATAAAGGTAGATCAAAGAAATGTTAGGGAGAGGGGGTAATACATGAAGAGGCGGTTCAAGTATATTAGTAGCCTATGGCGAAAATTGAAAGGAGGTCTTACTTAAAAAATAACAATTAATTAATCATATAATCATATATTTCAGATGTGCCAAACTTATTCCAATAATTCTTTTTTATTGTAAATAGAGCTTAGTGTATATATATATATATATATATATATATATATATATATATATATATATATAATCAAATGTGACTCATGTTTAGACCAGCGAATATATAATCTTCCTACTGTAGGTATAACCTATTATTACTAAAATAAAAATAGAGATCCTTAAAATTTGGAGATCTAAGACCCTTGTTTTTTTTAACACTATCGAGCCACCCTGAATACATGATATGATGCACCTTTAGCTTACTACGGATATGGCGATCCTAAA
>DF363662.1:42406-53463 GCA_000787875.1 Solanum virginianum
CCTTCTCTGCACATGTTCAAACCATCGCAGTCTCGCTTCTCTCATCTTATCAACCACTGGAGCCACCTCTAGCTTCTCCCAAATGGTCTCATTCCTAACCTTGTTACTCCTGGTGTGACCACACATCCATCTCAACATCCTCATCTCTACGACATGCATCTTCTGGACATGTGCATTTTTGATTGGCGAACACTTCATCCCATACAACAAAGATGGTCTAACCACCAATCTATAAAATTTACCTTTGAGTTTAGGTGGTATCTTTTTATCACACAATACTCCAGATGCAAGCCTCCATTTAATCCATACTGCCCCAATACGATGTGTGGCATCATCGTCGATATCGTAGTAGGTAATATAGTATTGTCTTGTATTATTGTAGTTCTTATTTTTTTGCTTTATCATTGTTAGTACTGCTTTTTTAATTATTGTTTTGGATACTTGGGTTGTGTTCGTTGTTATCTATTATGTTTTTCTCATTATCTTCTTTCTTTATAACGAAATTTATTGCACTTTATCTAAGGACTTTTTGAAAATAGCCTCTCAATCTCTACAAGATAATGATACGGCCTACATACATTTTATCATTTTTAAAATTTTACTAGATATGTTATTGTTGCTTGAGACTAAACTTCACACCGGAAAAAAAAAAGAAAAAAATAACTATATTTTACAACCCGGACCCAAACGACTTGCAGGCCCAATATAAAACGGATCAGCTCTGACCACCACCTTGTTACATCACCGGTGACCGGAATTTTGTAAGGATGACGAAGGGAACAGGGAAGGAGAAGATTGACATAAGGGGACCGGAATTCTGTTTACTGAAACTGCTTCGAATTCATATTCAGAACCAAGTACTCTGCGTCTGAAAAATTTCAACGTTGAAGGTTATACTGAAATTTTCTCGCCGGACGGCCCATTTTACAGTACCGGCGAGTTTTTCATAGTCGACGACGACTTGGAAAATAATGGGTTTACTTCAAAATCCCATTTGTTTACTGAAACTGCTTCGAATTCATACTCAGAACCAAGTGCTCTGCTTCTGAAAAATTTCAACGAATTTTTCTCGCCGGCCGGCCCATTTTACAGTTCTGGAAAGTTACCCATCGTCGACGAGGACTTGATGAATCATGGGTTTTGTTCAAAGTCGGATCGTTGTACTGATTTTGGGTCAAATTTGTATGAAAATTGCAGTACTCTGTGGATGGGAAATTTGAATGTTGAAGAATGCAGCAGTGTTGATGATTATATTATTGAAGAAGAAAGAGATAAATTTGTTTAGAAGATGGAATTTAAGTTTATTGAAGAGTCACTAATGGTGTAATTAGATTATTAATCATTTAGTATTATTTTTGTTAAAATGAGTCTAGGTACAATTATGTTTTTGTTATCGTACAATAGATAAATATGTTCTTTATATTGATTTCAATTTATATTAGTGTCGTTCAATTTTGGACGTGCATAAATCAACACTTGAATTTGTATAAAATTGAATGAGTAAACATATGCATTCTATTGATATCCAATATGGTCAATTTGCATTCTACGTGACATTTTATGTTTATTCTATCACGTAAGACGTATGTGTCAATTTCTTCTTCAATTTTATAGAAATTTAACTGTTGAAGAGTACAAAAATTTCGATTGAAACACAAAAATTTTAATTAAAATTTAAGGGATATATTTATGTATTATACCTGTATTGTATGATTTTTGTTCAAACGTTGAAGGTGCAAAACAATAGAAGATTTTGTTAAATTGTTGTAATTTTATTTTTTTATTTTGTTTTTGTGGTTGTATATAAGTAATTTTGGGATTTGAAATCAATAGAGGTGGCCGCGGTGACTGAGAAGATAAGGGAAGCGAGACTACGATGGTTTGGACATGTGCAGAGAAGGAGTGTCGATGCTCCTGTTAGGAGGTGCTAGATATTAGTTTTAGAAGGTACTCAGAGGGGTAGAGGTAGACCGAAGAAATACTGGGGGAGGTGATTAGACATGATATGGCGAAACTTAATCTCAATGAGGACATGACCCTAGATAGGAAGAAGTGGAGGTCGAAAATTAGAGTAGTAGGATAATTAGTTAGTAGGTTTAGATAGTCAGGGGGCTGTATAGGTTTGAGTAGCAGTGTTTTCTTTCTAGCACGTAACTGTATTATACTTTCGTATTGTCAGTGTTTGTTGTTTATATGTTATTTGTATTATACTTTCGTACTGTCATGCACTTTCTTTTGCTTTTCGTTTTTGTACATTCTTTCCTGTACTTTTGATCATACCTAGTCCGTTCTGCGTATGAGTTTTGAGATGAGGGTTCCCAGGAAACAACCCTCTACTTAGGTAGTGATAAGATCTGCGTACATTCTACCCTCTCCAGATCCCACTTGTGGAATTTCATTAGGTATGTTGTTGTTGTTGAAATCTAAAGATTCTCATGAAAAGTGATGTTATGTTCCTTCACTTATGAGTTTATAGTTTTTAATTAAACTCGAGTCCTTTAATTAAAGAATAAAAAAATACTTATTATTTTACAATAATTTTTATTAATAAACATGTGCATGCGTTAGCTCTACGTACATATTCATTATGATTTGATAAATAAAAGTTAAATAAAAAATAAAAATGCTACTTATAAACTTCTAAAATTTTATTAACAACATACCCAGTGAAATCCCACAAGTGGGGTCTGTGGAGGCTAAAATTTATGCAGACCTTACAACTACCTCATAGAGATAGAGAGGTTGTTTTCGGAAGACCCTCAAGATCAACCCATTTATCCTCTACACCCACATCTTCTTCATCTTCCCTTCAACGTCTCTCAACTTTCAAAGACAGATCCACCAACCCCACCACTACCCCTTCTGCTGCCACCGTCACTCTTACCCCATTCACTCCTGCACCCTCCCCCCTGGATTCCTTCACTTCCGATCCCATTTTCTCATCATTCCTCTCTTCCGACTTCGATTCCACCCGTTTCTCCTCTGCCGCACTTTCCTCCGGTTCTACGGCTTCTCGTATCGAGAAGCTTCAAGAAGGTCTCCGTCTTCTTGACCATCAGCTTCGTCATGAAGTTCTTACACGTCATCATGATTTGCTTAATCAGCTTACTTCGTTACGGGCTGCTGAATCTGCACTTTCGTCTCTTCGTTCGTCGGTTTCGTCTCTTCAGTCTTCGCTCCGTCGGGTCCGGTCTGAACTATCTGATCCTCATCAAGTGATTGCAGCGAAGACCCTTCAGCTTTCGAATCTTCTTTCAGCTACTGAGCTTCTTCAGTCGACAATTCGGACGATTCGGTTGTCTAAAAAGCTCAGGGATCTCATGGATTCGAATCAAGACCCGGAGAAATTGGATCTTTCGAAAGCTGCTCAGCTACATTTTGAGATACTTTCGCTTTATAATGAGTATCATTTAGCTGGGATTGATGTGGTTGATTTGGAACTCAAATGGGTTCTTGAAATTGGGCAGAAATTAAGGGCTGAAGGGATGAAAGTTTTGGAGAAAGGACTTGAGGGGTTGAATCAAGCTGAAGTTGGGGCTGGCCTTCAGGTGTTTTATAATATGGGGGAGTTGAGGGGAACTGTGGATGGGTTAGTGAGTAAGTATAAGGCAACGGGAGTGAAGAGTATAACGACGGCTTTGGATATGAAAGCTATATCTGTTGGTGGTGGATTTGGGCCGGGAGGGGTGCAGAGAAGTGGGACGCCGCAGTTTGGGGGAAGTGCAAAGGCGAAGGATGCATTGTGGCAAAGGATGAGTAGTTGTATGGACCAGTTGCATTCCATTGTGGTTGCTGTTTGGCATTTACAGAGGGTTTTGTCGAAGAAAAGAGACCCCTTTACGCATGTCTTGCTGCTTGACGAGGTCATGCAGGTGTGTGAGTATATTTCTAGTTGATATGAATTGTTTTGAAGAAGTTACGATATAAATACGATGCCTTTCTTATTGTGAATTATTTGTTGTCTGAAGTGTCATGATCACGATGAGCTTGAATCTGTTTTCTTGTGTTGAAAACTTAGAGATGGTTAAACTGCATGATAACTTTATTGCTAGATAGAAGGGATGGAAGACCAGGTTTGAGCCAGTGACTTATCAGGACCTTTGCTAGAAAGGTTGGTTCCAAATAAAATGAATATAACCTTACGTAGTTACATTCAGGATATCTAAAAGCAATACTCTATGGAAGAAATGAAATCAGCTGAAATCGTGGAAAGTATTGCTAGACTCTCTTTATTATTATTATCCAGTATGTATTTCTGTTTTTGATGATGTGAATACCCCTTTTTGGTGATCCTGGTCAAAAATTAAATGTGAAAATTGGTCACTATTAAGTTTTACAGGGAAAAAGTATAGTATGGTGAGTACTATGTAAGGAATAGTGGAATCTGATAGCAAGTAAAGGACGGTTTCATCCTTTGGATACCTCCAGGGAGCACCCATGTTTTTGTGACTTGTGATAACATTGAGCTTCAATCTGCTGCCCCATCTGGAAACGTAGGTTTAGTTGACTCAATCTCTCTTTCATAACTTTTGTTTTGGCATCTGTTTGATGCTATTAATGAAATCCTACGTTACGTGGACTCTTCACTTTCGGCTAGTATTTTTGAACAAAGTAAAGATGACTAGCATACCTCAAGTTATTAGGATTTAGTTTCTTGTAGTAGAAGGACTTCTCTTCCTTTTTCATCTTTAAGTCTTACCAATCAACATTAGCCAGATGATAACCAATTAGTCAAGGCCTAAGGTATACTAGATAAAACAGTCTCCCATACTTTTCCACTCTATTTCCTCAAACAATTGGATACTTGAATATTGCTTGCCTATGTGGAGACACATATGAACTCATTAAATTTAAATACTAGATTCGTCTTTGAACCTGTTTGGACTTCAGAACAGTAAAAACTGTGACACTCACTGCTGTTATAACAAGAACAACATACCCAGTGAAATCCCACAAGTGGGGTCTGTGGAGGCTAAAATTTATGCAGACCTTACAACTACCTCATAGAGATAGAGAGGTTGTTTTCGGAAGACCCTCAGCTCAAAAGTGTCACTGCTTGTTATAAGATTCACTGAAAATATTATCAGGTTATTTCCGATCACATTACACTAGGATCAATCCATCCTAATGACAGAATTCCTAAACTGTTAATGCTTATGCTCAATTGCTAAGTATATTTCCAAGAAATACCAACCAAACCTAAATGAAAAATTAAAGAGAGTGGAAGTAAGATATAAGATGATAAATGACATGAGGAAAAGCACGTTGTTGTTTTTTTTTCCGTGGCTTCTTATATTACTACATATTTTTCAGGAAGGTGATCCGATATTGACAGATCGTGTTTGGGAGGCACTGAGTAAATCTTTTGCCAACCAAATGAAGTCCACTTTCAGCACATCAAGCTTTGTTAAGGAGATATTCACTCTTGGATATCCAAAACTCTTCTCTATGTTAGAAAACCTGCTTGAAAGAATTTCACGTGATACAGATGTCAAAGGAGTTCCACCAGCTCTCAGTTCAGAAGCAAAGGACCAAATGTTATCTTCCATTGGAATATTCCAGACTGCCTTCCTAAGCCTCTGTCTGAGCCGTCTTTCAGAACTTGTTAATACTGTATTTCCAGTGTCCAGTCGTGGAAGTGTTCCATCAAAAGAACACATAGCAAGGATTATATCACGAATTCAAGAAGAAATAGAAGCCGTCCAGATGGATGCTCGGTTAACTCTTCTTGTCTTGCGTGAGATCAACAAAGTTCTGCTTCTGCTTTCAGAAAGAACAGAATACCAGGTACCTTTTTCAAATTCGTATGGCTGAATGTTCTTGGAAGAAAACTCTGTTTATATCTTTAAGAAGCAAAATTATATATCATGTGCTCACTGCCTATTTTCGTGATTTATGTGATATCTGCAGTTTGGGTATGTTGAACATTTGAAGCAGCTATTTTACACTTGAATAGTATGATTTCTTTTATTTGTTGAGTGGAAGTGATGGAGTTGCCTGATTGGATATGAAGAATGTAGGGATAGCTCTGCATTTCCAGAAATTTAGAATCAAGTTCATTACATATTTACATCACATTGACTGCCTTAACAAAACAATTTTATTAAACATCTATCCTTTATAGAAGGAATGACAGCTGAAACTTCCCTCAAAAGCATCTTAGGTTCCATTCCTTCCATAACATCCAATATTACTGCTTGGTATAGATGGTCATACTCTTTTTTATTTCTGCACTTTCCATTGATACCAACTGATAAAAACATCCTTCAAGCTGTGTGGCATTAGTCATTACCCACTGCAAACCAAAGAGAGCCGGGAACCTGTTCTGGGCTTCTCTAGCAACTTGACAGTGTAGGAACAGGTAAGTCTCTCCTGATCTTGTCAACCTGCTTTACTACCTTGTTAGAAATAGGAAACCATGACATGAAGTAAGATCTCAAACTGTCCTGCACATTATATATCATTGTTAGTCTGCCTCCAATTCAGAGGAATAGCTTCTTCCAAGTTGCCAACCTCCTCTCAAACCTTTCTATAACCCCTTGTCAAACATTTTGTTGCTTATGTTTCTACAACATTAAGTAGAAGAATCTTGAATAATTTGTTCTCACCTACTAACATTTTCATGATCCTAACTAAAAAGATTAAGATACTGATCAACAACAACGACAACATACCCAGTGAAATCCCACAAGTGGGGTCTGGGGAGGGTAAAATGTACGCAGACCTTACTACTATCTCATAGAAACAGAGAGATTGTTTCCGGGAAACCCTCGTCTAAACTAGAAAAGTACAAGAAAGCAAAACTAGAGATGAAGTTTATCCAAGGACCTGTTATAACTACTCCGATTTGAATTAGTTCAGAGTACCGTTGTTTTATTTGATCACTTTGGCCTCAACTTAATTTGGATGATATTACGATACAAAGTGAAATGGAAAATAACTATTTAAGCTTGCAGACAGTTCTCAAACAACTACAACACAACATACCCGGTGGAATCCCACTATGTGGGGTCTGGACAGGGTAGAGTGTCATAGAGGTAGATAGAGAGGCTGTTTCCGAAGGATCCTTGGCTCAAGTGCATCAAACCCAAGTGATAGGAGGAGAAAACAGTGAAGAAAACATAGCAGTTAATAAGAAAAGACAATTAGTTCTCAATGTTCATAATTATGGTGTGAACTGTGAAGAGAGCAAATAAGTCTGCATAGTTATGTCTTTGAAACTTGAAAGGTATGGTGGAAGTTCTTGAAACAGGACAAGTTAAAAGAAACTGATTGCTGAGCAATGCAATCACACCACCACCAACAAAAAAGGGAAAAAAGAAAATGCAAAAGCCTAAGATTTGTAAAATGCAAACACTGACCAAGAAACTTTTACTTTATTCCGTTTATATTTTTTGTTTCCATCCTGTTCTTGCTCTTTCTCATTCTATTCTGCATCTGATAAAACTTTGTCTTCTAAGGTCCTACATTTTCTGTTTAGAGTCTTGACTCAACTCAACCTCACCTAAAAAAGAAATTATTGTAAGATTTATAGAGGAAACAGCTAGCAAGTTTGAGTAAGTTAAATGTTGTAGACTATTGATACTCTAAGCTTGTCTAGAGTGAGTAGAATTCCATTTATTACTAGAACTAGAAATGGTTGATATTCTTATTAGTTTGTATTGAATTTTGTATCAACGGGTAAATACTACCTCTCTTCGTTTTTTTCATTTCGGGGAATGGTGGAAATTTGCTCGGAGATTGATGGGTGCAGTTCAGCCTCTCTCTCTCTCTCTCTCTTTGTTCTTTTGCAGCATAGCAAATCACTTTCCTTGATTGTTTCTGTGTTCTCCCAGTCCCTCCTTTTGGGTGGGATATGAGGTGGATGGTTCAGGAGGAGGATCTGGTGATATCAATAATGCTTCCATCCTTGATGAATTGCTTTTTGAGAATTCCTTTACGTAGTTGTCAGAGTGATTGGGTTAATTTATTAACTTAGACAAATGAATTTAGGATCTAGATGCACTTCTATGCTTGAATAGATTTACTTGTCTGCAGATATCTACCGGGCCCGAGGCACGGCAAATAACAGGTCCTGCAACTCCAGCCCAAGTGAAGAACTTTGCATTATGCCAGCATCTGCAAGAAATTCATACCCGCATATCATCTATGGTGGCTGGATTACCAGCTATTGCAACCGATATTCTGTCTCCCGCACTGGGATCTATCTATGGGGTTGCAGGTGATTCAGTGACACCACTCTTCCAATCAATGCTTGATCGACTAGAGTCATGCATCTTGCAAATTCATGATCAAAATTTTGGTAGTCTCGGCATGGATGCTGCTATGGATAATAATGCATCGCCTTATATGGAAGAGTTGCAGAGGAGTATTCTCCATTTCCGTGCTGAATTCCTGTCGAGGCTGTTGCCTTCTTCGTCAAATAGCTTGACCACAGGTTCAGAAACTATTTGTACTAGACTCGTGAGGAGCATGGCGTCTAGAGTTCTGATATTTTTCATCAGGCATGCTTCACTCGTTAGACCTCTATCAGAATCAGGTAAATTACGATTGGCCAGGGACATGGCTGAGCTGGAATTAGCGGTTGGCCAAAACTTGTTTCCAGTAGAACAGCTTGGTGCCCCATATCGAGCACTTAGAGCATTTCGTCCTGTTATATTCCTGGAAACATCCCAACTTGCATCATCCCCACTTCGTCAAGATCTACCACCAAGTGTCATACTGCACCATCTTTACTCACGCGGTCCTGAAGAGCTTCAATCACCCTTGCAAAGGAATAGACTTACTCCGATGCAGTATTCACTATGGATGGATTCACAAGGCGAGGACCAGATCTGGAAAGGCATTAAAGCTACTCTGGACGATTATGCTGCTACGGTACGTTCAAGAGGGGATAAGGAATTTAGTCCTGTCTATCCTTTGATGCTAGAAATCGGTTCCTCTTTATCCGGTAATCATTAGAATACTTTTGAGAAAAATGCACAGCTCCAATCATCTTTCCTTGGTATACGCAAATCGTCATGAGTTTTGTTTTGTTTGAATAATGTTGTTATAGATATTGAACTCACAGAAGACCATTATATTATGTTTAATTTCCCTTCACATTTGTAGTATTTGCCCTGATAGTGCACAGATTCAAAGAGATGGATTATAGTAGTCAATGCCTCATTTTGTTCAAAACATGAAGAATGTTGTTTTGAATTTTTTGACCATCTTAATATTTTGAGATGCTCTTTCTTTGTCTTCCTGGAAAACTTGCACTTGGTGTATTCAGTTCGTTGCTACCACTTCTTTTTCACCATTTGTTAAGCCAACGTTCCATTGGAAACAACCACTCTATCTTCTTAAAGGTAAGGATAAGGTGTGATACACTCTGTCCTCTTCAGACCCTACTTGTGAGATTATACGGAATTTTTTGTTATGGTGGTAGTTATGATGTGACAAAATATGTCTTGATAAATTATCATTGCTTATTAAACTTTATTCTCTCACATATATCTTCTTCTAAATGAAAACTATAGAATAGACTAAAGTCCACTTCAACTTTCCAACATAAAAAAAACAAAAAAAACACTTAACAATCCATGTAACTACATTTCTTGGAATATTCTTGATAAATTAGAGTATAATGGACTCTAATTTTCTCATCTTAGTGTAGAATGATACATTTTTGGGGCATCTTTTACTAATCTTCTTATGTTAATAAATTAAAGTTATTGAAACCAAAAGTGAACTCCAAAATCATTTCCTTGTTCCTTGTTCTAGGAAAGAAACATGGGAAAAAGGATCATCAAGAACAATAATCTTCCTTGCAACAAGAAACATCTCAACAAATTAATAAAGTTATTGAAACCTAAAGTTTATATCACAAGTTATTCAAATTTCAAGACTCTTGTTCAACAACTCACAGGAAATGGATCAATTAGTCCAATCTCATCCATTCATCACAACTCGTCTCTCGAAGAATCTGATCATCCAACTCAGAACCAGGGGCAGCTCAAGCACATTAATGACCAAGATATTATGCCGTCATTGGACAATTCTATGTTATGTCAAGAAATGAACTTTTCAGAAGAATATAGGAAAATGGAGTCATGGCTATTGGAGATAGATTCATGTACTAATTATGATTCTTATTTGTCCAATAATTTGCACTACTAGCGTTACAAAAAATTTGTACATGGTTCTTGTTATCTCTTATTAATTTTTTTCTGTGTGTGTCTTGTAAATAAAGAGAGAAATTGTAACAAATTATAGAGTTATTGAAATTGATGTATATTTATCTAAAAGATGCAATTATTCTATTTATCAATTGTCTTAGATTATCTTTAAAAACATAGATAAGAGTAGCGGTGGAGTGACCGATACGTACTCCTTCAAGATCTCGAATTCGAGCCCCTAGTTATGGAGTCACTTTTGATAGAGAGCGATTTACCATTTAGATTAGATGTACCTACTTTATCCCCAAATAAGACTTTCAGATATTAATCCGTATTAGATGGACCAACTTTATCCTTAAAGGGAGACTTCCTGATGCTAATTTAGATTAGATGGACCCTGAACGAGTATCGAACATTGGGCGAAATTTTTTTATTGTTATTGCAAACCTGATACTAGTGGATTTAAAAACTCATTGGGTATTTAAAATAGTTTTGGTTCGAAATCATACCAACAAGGACTCTGTGGCCCAATGGATAAGGCGCTGGTCTACGGAACCAGAGATTCTGGGTTCGATCCCCAGCAGAGTCGATTGTTATTTTTTAATAAACTTATATTTTTATTTAGTTGAGGTTTCAAATAATTAATTTCATCACAAAATAATAATCGCTGCATAACTAATAAATTTATATGAATGATTTTATGCAAGATAGAATATGGAATAAGAACGTATATATTAATAAAAAAATGTGATTTTAAAGTAAGTAAATTCATGCATAACAATTTCATTGTTATTAATCTCCCCATACATTATAATACTTGTATAATTAAAACAGAACCCATAATGTACAAGAGCAAGTATGTATATGAACCCAAAAAAAAAAAAAAAAAGAGCACAA
>DF363662.1:53512-78109 GCA_000787875.1 Solanum virginianum
GACTAAAGCTGGAAACTTTGAAGAGCACAAACATGGGAGTGAGTATTGCTCGAACGTGTCGGATCCTTCAAAAATGTACTATTTTTGGAAGATTCAACATGCACCAGATGACATCTTTGGAGATCATTCGAGCAATATAGAGAAATGAAACACAAACATGTGAGTGAGTGTACATGTTGCTCGATTGTGTCAGATATACACTGCTTTTGGAAAATCTAACACGTCCTAGATGACATCTTTGGAGATCATCCGACCAACATAGGGGGGGTATGAATGCAAAAAATGAACACAAACATGATGAGTTGGGAAACAATGGGAGTGAGAGTATGAGTTATTGAATGTGTCAGATTCTCCAAAAATGCACTACTTTTGGAAGATCTAACACGCACAAGAAGCACTTTCGTTCATTGGCTGCAGTTTGGTTGTGTTAGTTGAGAAGCAGGAAGAGTGTACAAAGATTTCAACTGCTGACTAATAAGCTTGCTGTTACTAATAGCCATTTGTAGTTCCAAATTATCAGACCACCATTGCTCCAATCCATGTGCCTCAAGAAACTTCTGTTTCCGTTTACTAGATGACAGAAAAAGCTTTGCAGCAGCAACAACTTGTTGTCCATTTCTTGGTTTTGCATTCTCTTTATCAGCGTCATCATCGTTGTCTTGTAATCCATTGTTTTCTTGATCAGTGTAAGAGCAACATATGTAATCGCTGTTGTTGATGTATAAATGTGGCACCCATTGCTTTAGGCCTATCCGAAATGATTGAGTGTCACTTTCCTCGTAGCTCGTTTGAGTATCAGGATTCGAAGGGAGCATTGATTTGAGCCTTTTCCATGCGAATCCAGCTTTTTCCCCTATGTTTCTCAAGCTCATAGCAAGTGAAACCGAGGGGGGATTGAATAAATGTGCCTCTACATGTATGCCTTCTTTCGCTAACGCTTTTCCTACTTGGAGAGCAAATCCAGCTCCAAGTGAATGGCCTACAATACACACATTGTTGCTGCCATATTTGGTGGCAATCGATTTTAGTGCATTGAGGGCTGCTTTGAATCTAACAGAACCTTTCAGACTTTCCCAAGCTAGGAAACGGAGATCATCTTCGATATCCCTTCTCATCGTTTGGCTTTTGAGAAGCGTTCCTCTTAAGGCCACTACAGCTCTTGGTGCACCACTCGGTCTGATGAGCACAAAATCAGACAATGCTGCAGATCTATCCCATTCCAAGATTGCACCAAAAATGGATCCATCTCTTTCATCGTTTAAGGTCTCGACTAACTTGTACTTGAAAGGTATCAACCATTTTGGAGCAAGTGCATTTTCTTCTGTCCTGTTTTCTTGTCTGTCGATCTCGAGAAGGTAAACTGCTTGGACAAAGCAAGCCATTACTGTTCTTTTGTAGTTAGCATCCTTCCTGTACAAATTGAAGAACAAAAGAAGATTACTCACAGTCAACTAAATCCACTTGGAAGCCTAAGCCAAGAACAGAAATATGTAACATGAGAAGGGGTCCTTCGAATATGATAAGAAAATGAACATTGTGTCTAACTAGCCAAGCTATGATACCATGATTAACAAAAATTGGACCTTGGGCTAAATTCAACCTCAAAAACTAGCTCGAATGTGAGGACTTCCCAAGATAGAGACAAATTTGCCGTCCACCCACCTTTGAGGGTTCGATTCTCCACCCCCACCCTCATTTCCCCTTCCCCTAACTCCCAATTTTGTAGAAAAAACAAATCATATCTAAAAGACAATGAAATCTGAAATCAAGAAAAGAGTCTCGGATTCACTATTCAAAATTCCCCCAACACAGAAGCAAGCACACTCTATATGATCAGCGACACGACTAAAGCTTGAACCTTGAAAGCAAATTGAGAAGCACACTAACCAACTAGAATTAGCTTTATCAAAATCTCAGTAAACCACAACAACAACATACCGAGTGGGATCCCACAAGTGGGTCAAAAATATTAGGCTCCAAAAGCAGAAATACTAGATATGAAAGAGAATCTCAGTAAACCTCAACATGAACCAAATCAAACCTAAAAGACAATGAAATTTGAATTCAGAAAAGGTCTCAAATCCACTGTCCAAAATTCCCTAACACTGAAACAAGCACACTCTATATCATCAGCTACAAGACTAAAGCTGGAAACTTTGAACAAATTGAGAAGAACACTAACCATCTAGAATTAGCTTAATCTAGATTTCAGTTAAACCTTAAAAAACTGAAATCTAAAATCAAGAAAAGGGTCTCAGATCCACTGTTGAAAATCCCCAAACACTGAAACAAGCACACACTATATCATCAGCTACAGGACTAATAAAAAGCTTTAAACTTTGAACAAATTGAGAAGATATACAACACTAACCAACAAGAACTAGCTTTAGCTAGATTTCAGTTAAACCTTACAACAACAACAACACATCCGGTGGAATCCCACAAGTGGGGTCTGGGAGGAGGGTAAGATGTACGCGGACCTTACCACTACCTCATAGAGGTAGAGAGGTTTTTTCCGGGAAACCCTCGTCTCAAATCAAGAAAAGGGTCTCAAATCCACTATTCAAAATCCCCAAACACTGAAACATGCATATTCTATATCATTAGCTACAGGACTAATAAAAGCTTGAAACTTTGAAACCAAATCAAGAAAATGAGCACATAGAGAGAAAGAACACTAACCAACTAGAATTGATAAGATCTCTCCAATTTGGAGAAGCAACATTTCTTGGTCCAGAAACATGAAATGCATAAGGATGAGCTTCAACAGCACCCTTTTCAAGATTCTCCATTTTTGTCTCTCCTTCAGCTGCCACCATTTCATTTTTCATCTCCTCCACACCCCTTTTCGCAAAAATCGAATCTTTAAATTAATGACACCCTTTTTTGAGGATGAAGAAGTGATTTGTGTTAAAGTTTTTTGGATTTGTTAAGATTTGTACATGGAATTGGATTTGGGAACATCTTAATGATTAGTAGATAGTAATCATTATTAATGGCATATTTTGAATTATGTCTGGATTTTGTTTAAGGAGCCTCCAACGGTCATATTTTCTCTTTTCAAATTTTTGGTTTTCCATTGGGCATACGGTATCCATATTAAATTTGACTGATCTAAATTCATATCACGTGGTATCTATTGGTGAAAAATATTATTTATGTCTTTTTTATTCCGTTAAAAATTAATTTTATTATATAGATACTTATGATCTCTTCCTTTCTGTCTTGCGGTAATAATTCTTCCAGCATTACGATTCTTATCAAAAGTTTTCCATTTTCAGAATTCAGAATTGAAAACTCTAATTTGAAGAGGAACAATTATAGATTATTACTCTTACCTCATACGACCTTTTATTCAATTCTTTTAATTTAACTAGTCTTGTTGTATGCGCAAAGTATCAAAGCGAGAAAAAGTAAATTTAATTATGAATTTATAAAAAAAATAAATCCCTATAAAAGTAATTTTGTAATATAAGCAAATTTGAGAATCAAATTGAAGTTCGGGAGAAAGCGTAACATAAGAAAATGCAAGCTGAATTGTTGATTGTTGAATGATTGATGAACAAAGTTGAAATTGAAATATTTTTATAGAAGTAGAGTAGTCATAAATAAAAAAGGAAAGAAAATAATATTTTATCATATTTAGGACAAAAAATTTCTTTAAATAATTAAGATTCATGATGAAATTAAAAAATATTTTATTGAAATATGATAAACTATTTTCTAACAATTAATAAGTTTTTCCCCTCGAAAAAAGAACTTTTAATTTTTATTTTTTTTTTACGTTCTCCCTTTAAACAAAAATAAAACTTCTTTTATACAAAAGAGCATTAAAGTTTTTTTTTTCCCCTTAAAATAAGAACATTTCCCTTTAAGGAAAAACTTCTTTTTTAAAACCAAAGATGGTTTAAATTTAATGTCTTCATTAATATGTCTGTCACGTTTTTCCTTAAAAAAAAGGAGGAATTTTTTTGATAATTATTATTTCAAAGTTTTCACTAATACTTTTTTTTTCTTAAAAGAAAATTTTTGTTGATAATTATTATTTGAAAGTTTTTCGGAGCTAATTTAAGTGAAAAATGATTCTTTTCGTAGAAATTTTACTATGATAAGCAAATCTTCTCTATTTAATTTTTATTGCATTTAATATTATTAATTAAAATAGTTAAAAAATATGGTGAAAAGACAATTTTGTCTAAAGAGGAGTCTGTTAACGAAGAGTAAAAAATTCAAATAACATCATTAAGAGTTTTCACACTTTTAATATAGTATAGATAGATAGATTGAATGAATTTTCCTTTTTCCACTCCACCTCAAATGTAACTGGTGTTGAAATTATTGAAATAATCGCAAAAATGTACATTTTATCGATAAAGATGTATATTTTAAATATATACATTTTACCTAAATAATGGCGAAAATATACATTTCAACGAGCTAATTTGATATAAACTAGGAACAAAAGCAATAAAGAATCAATTATAATAGAAAATTCATCAAATTAAAATAGAAAATGATAGATTGTGATATTTTTCGTCGTTATATTATATTAGTGAATTGAAGAAAAAACCTGCAAAAAGAAAAAAATCATGATACATGATAGAGCTATGAGACATGTTCTTGTGATGTATTGTATAGTATTATATTGTGTTGTATTTAAAAGTTATTTTAATATTAATTATATGAAAAAGTAAATAAAATTAGATATCTCAATACTTTTTAGCCGTAAATGATACATGTATAATAAGTGATATGTTTATTATTAACGTAGTGCTTTAGCAAATACGTTATGTGATGTTACATAATTTTGTTCCAAATTGAGATTAAACACATATAGTTCAATTCAACATTAAAATGTTCTAATATAGGAAAATAATACCTAATATTTGAAACTCGTGAACTGTAATTACTTATTCATAGTTTAAAGAGAAAACTATTAAAAACACCCCTAAACTTGCTGCAAGTTATTAGTTTCATCCACGAACTATTGACAATTTTAAAAATACCCCTCTATGTGATTAACTAAACTAAAATACACCCATGAACTATCACAAGTTTGTTAAAAACACCCCTTAACTTGACAAGAATTCGGGGTGTATTTCATTCTTATGACAAGATCATGCGTGTATTTAAGTTCAGTTTGTCAATTAAAAAGGTGTTTTTAATACTATCAATAGTTTGAAGATGGAGCTCAATTATTCATACCAAATTTAAGAGTGTTTTAAATATTTTTCTCTAGTTTAAACTATTTTTTAATATATATTTTAAAAAATACACGTTGAGCTCATAAGATATTTATTCTCAATAAAAATAACATGATTCAATAAAATTTTGTAATAGTTACAAAAACTAAGGTGTGAAACTTAAGTATTTGTTTAGCACAAAGAGTAAGGAATAATTAATTATGAAATTAATTTATTTTAAAATTATCTATATTAGTATGTAATTGAAATAAAATCACAAAATAAATTATTTTGAAATTATAATTATTATTTTTAAGCATAATACCTGTATTATTATCCTTGTCGTCTTCTCCAGCTCATACATCTTTTCAACTTCTCTATCTCTCTCTATTCAGATCTCCGTTCCGCCGGCGCCGTACATCGATAAATCATGTCGTACGCATATCTCTTCAAGTATATTATCATCGGCGATACTGGTAATTTTTCATGTTTTTTTTTTAATTTGATTTGATTCATTTTGTTTAGCTACGAGTTTGAATTATTATTTTACATGATTTTGCATCCGATCAATTGTTCTTATTCTGTAATTTTGGTTACCGGCGATGTTAATTTTATTGTTTTTCACTTTTTCTGTATTTTGCATCTCTGGTTAATAGGTTTTGGTTTATTTTGTAATCAAAATAGTATTCGATTTCTGTTATTACTTGGACTAATGTATTATTTTGTTGTAGTTACTGTTACATTACTATTCGCTATTTCTGTACTGATTTGGATCTATTGAAAACGGCCCCGGCCAAACAGCCTCTTTTTAGCTCTTTTTGTAAGTAAGTATTGATTCTGGATCTGGCAAAAGCAACTGAAGGTTCAATTGTAATAGATTTAGTGGCTATAGTGATTTCTTATGTACATGAGTTATTGAGAGTATATGCTGTTATCTAAGTACTGGAATTTAAATCGTAATCTATTTTTGTGCTGCATTTATTAACACCTAGTGGATAAATTGTTATATTCACGTTGCTTCTGTGATTGATCATTTAAATAAAGGAAAGGAACTTTTGCTGGCGATATGTGGTGTTTTAGGTTTGGTTGGTATATAATCATTGTGATATCAATGGGAAACTAGAGTTTCGGCATTTTAGCCTGATTTTTATCAATATGAACTGTTTACTTGTCATTGAGATCTACTTAGCTTGTAGCTTGTTTGTCGAGAGTCTTTAGAGTAGGGCAAGAAATCGCATCTATAGAGTTGTTCTTTCTCTGCAGTGGCCCCAGTTTAATTCTTAGTTTTCAGTGTGAAAATAGTCTAGCGGTTTTAGAAATTACCTGCACAGCTCCTTTGGAGTCGCTGCCTATTTTTGACAAGGATTTGCTATAATGCAAGCGCTCATAGATAATCAATAAGAGCTGCAAAATGCTTTCAAAAAGCAAGAAAGATTTTAGCTTGTGTGGAAGTGACATGACTCATTCTCTCTGAATGCTCATATTCTTGAATGCAACGTTTTAAGAGGTTGGTTAGTTAGACATGATTTTGTGCCTTTATCATGAGATCCATTGCTCAAGAGCATCGCCACCCATTATGACATAATGTCATGTCAATACATTTTCTCTTTGGGATGCTCAAGCTCAATGTGTTTCTAAATTCTTTACTGTTTATCTGATAGTTATTTTGCTGTGATTCTCTATGTTTTATTGCTATTTCTGGACTCACAAACTTCCTCTTTTAGCTTTTTTGTGCCACGAAAGAGGGCAACCCTCCATCCCGCACTTTGAAAAGTCATTTATCACAATGCATTAGATTCTACTATGTGATGTCCATGCATATGTTACTACAGTCTTGTGCGAGACATCACTTATGAAGATATGATATTCTTTGTACAGGAGTTGGAAAGTCATGTCTACTTTTGCAATTTACGGATAAACGATTTCAACCAGTCCATGACCTGACCATTGGGGTTGAATTTGGGGCTCGAATGATCACAATCGACAACAAACCAATAAAACTACAGATCTGGGACACGGTTAGTGCGACAAATTTTCTCTTCTGTGTTCTCTTAATATGTTATGGAGAATGTCCGAATAAATGCCTATAGAAGTCCATAATTCAGTTTATCATCTTCATTTTTGAAAAAAAAATCATTTGAAGCTTAATCTAAATGGGACCAACCCTCCTCCTAGTTTTCATCTCTGGATGTGCTATTGCTTAAGTCTAAAAACATGTTCTTATGAATGTTCTCATTTCAGGCTGGTCAAGAATCATTCAGATCCATCACAAGGTCATATTACAGAGGTGCTGCAGGCGCATTACTTGTTTATGATATTACAAGGTAGAATGCATCTTTGTCACTTTGAATAGGGGAATTTGATACTTCCTAACTTAACTTTGGCTAGGGATTCCTGTAGAGTAACTTGCTGCCCCAAAGATCTCATTGAATGTGGCTGCGTCTCAATATATTGTAGTCTTTTAGCTAAACTAATTAAGGAACATTGACTACCTTTAGCACTGTAGCAATTTGGCACCTTCAACTAATTCAAGCATATTCAATCAGTAGGAAAGTCTTTACCACTGAACATTGGTTTTTTCGTTTCATACGAAGCAAGGGATGGCTAGCCATAAAAAAGTTGCTCAAGATAATAGCGGAAGTGCAAAAGATAATGGATTAGCATTGGAATTCCAGAGAAGCATCTCTATCTGTTAGTGAGCTTGACTGCTTGAGTACTATAGTTTCCAAGGCTTTTTGGTTCCTAAAATTGGTAATTGACCTAATATTCTTCATGGTTCAATGGAAACTTTATGTGGGAGTAGCGTTGCACATCTGTTTTACGAAGTCTACTTCCATTGGGGAATGCAAACAAAGGGCAAATATGTTACAATATGAAATCAGGAGGACGTGATTTCTGTGTCTATTACATTTGCTCCCATTATTTTAGGTGGTCACAAGGTTTTGAATGTTTTCTCCAAAATAAATAGGAGGGAAACATTTAATCACCTCGCTAGTTGGTTGGAAGATGCAAGACAGCATGCAAATGCAAACATGACCATAATGCTGATCGCGAACAAGTGCGATCTGGCTCATAGAAGGGCTGTAAGCACAGAAGAAGGTGAACAGTTTGCCAAGGAAAATGGATTGATATTTATGGAGGCCTCTGCTAAAACAGCTCAGAATGTTGAAGAGGTAAGGAATTTTTCGTCTGATATGACAGGTCTTTTGAGGTTTTAAGTCCAACCATGGAAGTTCTTTCTATTCAAACTTAAATTTTGTTTTTTTACCAAATGATATCTGTTCTGCATCATTCAGGCTTTCATCAGAACAGCCTCAACAATCTATAAGAAAATACAGGATGGAGTGTTTGATGTATCGAATGAGGTATGCCCCACCTTGATTGCTGATTGTGAATATGCTCAATATGTTTTGTAATGGCCATGACTAGTGGATGTTGTTACAAGCCTGTGATGAAGTACTTTTGCAATTTTCTATTTATTCCTAAAAGAAAGGCACCCCCTTAAGATTAATATGGAAATAGATGAGAAAAACAGTGATTGGCGTCCAAGTTAGTCTACACATCATATTTGGTTCATTCTGGTCCTGTTACCAATTGTTATTATTATAATAAAGAAATGTCTAAGGGTCAGCTGGCGCATGGTTCAGAACTTGGTGGATAATGAGCCCATCCTGTATCCTTCTCCATTTAATTACCAAACCTTCTTGTTACCAAATATTATTATTTCATTAGTTTAAAGAGCACATGCGTAAGTCCGGTAGGATTTTTCCTTTCAAGAATATTAGAGGGTTCTATCCAAAACTAATTGGGTAACTTGCTGACATTTCACATGAAACTAGGTCAACCATTTGGTTCTCCATTGCATGGTGGGTCTGGTTTAAAGGCTCATTTGTCCTGGCTGTGTGTAGCTTATTGCTGCTATAATCCCATTTATTTCTGAAAGTTTCATGTGATATATAGGACATATCCAGTCCGGATGAGCCCAGATTACATTATATCATTAAAAGTTCACACAACAACGCGAGCACTCTTTCACTCTGCCAACTTTGATCCCCTACAAGTAATTTAGACGAAGAGTGATGGTAAATTGGTGACATGCCACTAAAAAGTGACATGCTATATTATAATGTTAAATAAAGTAGAATTGATGGAAGATGAAAAATGTGAAAGTTTACTAACCATAACAAAGAATACAACTTGATGAGATTAATCTGCATTCTTGTATTCCAAGCAACTCTTAGGATCCAATCAATGATACTGGCAAATGGGCATATCTTGGTCCTTGTTTAATGATCATTTTGGTACTACCGACAACCATAGATGACTGAATTCTTTGTGCCAATGAGAGTATTTATTTTCATTTTGTTTAATTCTCCTGTCTACTTGGATATTTTTCTGCAGTCCTATGGAATAAAAGTTGGATATGGAGGCATTCCTGGACCATCAGGTGGAAGAGATGGAGCTGCTTCTCAAGGAGGAGGCTGTTGCAGTTGAAATTTGAAAATAATTCTTCAAACTTGATCATGTTCTCATGATCTATATGGCAGCCGTCATCACGGGTCTTTCTTTCTCATCTTCCGGAGTTCTCGTTGATTTGTTTTACTGATGTTATTTGTGCAAAAATAAGCAAAATTCAGTAAATAGTGGAGAATCCATCTTTGTGTGCTCTGTGTATCATAGTTGACATTACAAAATGTGAATAGAATTCCTTTTATCTTGTGTGCTTTTGTGAATGAGAAAAATTGAACTACATTTCCCTGCCGTGTCTTGGGTGTAAATTTTCTTCTTGTCGAGCAATATCTTAACACATGGTACAAGCAATGCTATGCTCATTGCAAGACTAATTAGCACAAAATAACCCCTTTTAATCATTGGAGAAAAATACATTATGTTAGATGTTTGAGAATGAATAAAAAGTATTGACTACCTTTAGCACTGTAGCAATTTGGCACCTTCAACTAATTCAAGCATATTCAATCAGTAGGAAAGTCTTTACCACTGAACATTGGTTTTTTCGTTTCATACGAAGCAAGGGATGGCTCACCTATTAGCTTTTACTATTTTACTTCATTATATTCTGTAAGCTAAAACAATACAAATGTCATACAACCATTAATCAGCGAGGTTTAAGATGTCAACGAAACAACAGTTTCATTTGAATGATTCGTATCAACTAAACTTTTTCAATATTATGTAAGTAAACAGAGAGTTATTTGTGCTTTTGGTTGGTGACTGCTATATTGCTATATGGATTCAATTCCAACACCGGGTTTGTGAATGTTTATCCACAGTAAAAACTATGCTTCAGTCTCAGCTAATTTATGGTTATATGAATCTTTCATTATTCTGTTTATCAATAATAGCATATCAAAGGGCAAGCTCGTTGCACTAATGCTCCCTCTGTGTGTAGAGTCCGAGGAAGGACCCGACCACAAGGATCTATTGTGTACGCAGCCTTAATTTTTTTTGCTCTCAGCTTTCCGACTCTGCTGAAAAAATTTGTTTAGTGCTGTTGGATTCTGTTATCTTCTAATACTCCTGTTTCTCATTTGGAATTTCTTTCACCAATGCAACTGATATATGATTTCAGACCACCTCATGGGTGTGATGGGATGAATATGATCCCTCCACCCTTATCTAGATATCTCGGGTGTGAGCTCTGTAGTTACACAAATATGAATTAGTCAGATCAGTGAGTACTAGATGATTGATTTCCTCTAAAAATATATATCAGGCCTTTTAGAATGACATGTCCCTTGTTTTAGCATTACAGATGACATGAAAAATTAATCTGCACATAATGTTACATTACACATAAGAGAAGGGGAGGGTAGATTTGGAAGAAAGAGTGGATGATTCTTGCTGCTTAGTTTAGTGGAACTTGAGACTGGTCAAGATATTGTTGTTTACTGGATCAGCCAAATGATCAAGAAGGTTTTGGTAAGGTCCAACGCCAGTAACCAATGCTTGAATAAAGTATCCCAAAATAGCCAACATAGCAAGCCTTCCATTCTTAATTTCCTTGAGTTTCAATTCCTTCATGGACTTCTCATCTTTCCCAAATCCAAGTGGGTTAAACAATGGGCCACCAGGGTATGCTGGATCACCAGATCCACCCAACCCCTTTTCAAGGCCCAAGAAGTATTGTTTCCCCATTGAACCAGGCTTGGCCCAATCTTGGAATCTTCTGTGCTCAGCAAAGCCCATGAGTGCCATCTCAAGGACAAACAATGTGTAATTGTCAGCCCAATAGTTGTATGTTCCTGCTGGTGGGATAACGCCAGTTTGGAACCATGCAAGTGCTGTTTCTTGTGGGATGAGCCCAGCTTTGCCAAGAATCTCTGGTGCTATAGCTCCTGCTGCTCCTAACATGGCGAACCGCCCGTTGATGACCTCGCCATATGCTAGCCATTTTGGCTCAATGAAACCTCCTGTACCCTCAGGGTCTGAGAGTCCCAAGGGATCAAAACCGTAGTCACCAGGAAGACTGGAACAACAAACAATTTTTCCAGGTTACTATATTAGTCTTGATATAGAACTATCTATATTTGTTGCAACTCAACTTAACCTTCTTTATACTGTCAGTCAGTGCACAAAACAAATAGACTCTTGTTCAACATGAGCTTTTATACCATATGTGTAATTCAATTGATTGTAGCAAGTTATAAATTGATTTTCCAGGTTATTATATTAGGCTTGATATCAAGTGCTTCCTAGATTTGTTGCAAGTCAATTAATTTGTTTTTACACTGTCAGTGCACAAAACATAATACTCTTGTCGATTATCATACATGTGCACCATGAGTTTTTGTACTATAGACCGAAGAAGTACTAGGGGGAGGTGATCAGACATGATATGGCGGAACTTAATCTCTCTGAGGACATGACCCTAGATAGAAAGAAGTGGAAGTCTCGAATTAGAGTAGCAAGCTAATTGGTCGTTAGGTTTAGGTGGTTAGTTAGTCCTAGGGGTATAGGATAGAAAGAAGTGGAGGTCGCGAATTAGAGTAGCAGGCTAATTGGTCGGTAGGTTTAGGTGGTTAGTTAGTCCTAGGGGTTTAGTAGGGTGGAGTAGCTAGTGTTTGATAACATATGTTGTAATTATTTGTTGTTTCTGTATAATCGTACCGTATATATTGTATTGTCATGTGCTTTTATTGGGTCATATCTAGTTTATTCTGTCAATGGGTTTTTGAGAAGAGGGTTCCCAAGAAACAGCCGCGCTACCTCTATGAGGTAGTGGTAAGGTCTGCGAACATCCTACCCTCCCCAGACCCCACTTGTGGGATTCTACTGGGTATGTTGTTGTTGTTTATATCAGGCTTGATATGATGTGCTACCTAGATTTGGTGCAAGTTAATTTTTTTCTTTTAAAAAATTGTCTGTGCATATAACATAAACTCAACTAGGATATTGATCATACCTGCCATCCAAGTATGAAAGGCTTTGCTTGGATGCAAACCAGAGTTGCCTATTTGCTCCTTGCTGTAAAATAAGAATTAAGTGAATCAGTACTTTGTGTATTGTTTTGAAGTTTTTATCAATTATTCTACACAAATTTGTATAATTTTTTTTAAGAGTCGGAGCAACTTAGCCAATAACAACTCACAAGTGCACACAGAATTCAAGATTTACTTGTGTTTCACCACACTTGCATATTTACTATAAGTCCCAAGGGTATTTTTTTGATATGTGCTAAAAATACACTCTCCAAAAAGCATCATATAAAATGAAATTTAATAATCCTCAAAAATAAGTCCCAAGGGTATTTTTTTGATATGTGCTAAAAATACACTCTCCAAAAAGCATCATATAAAATGAAATTTAATGTTAAACCTTGATGTATATTTTATATATCAAACCAAATCTCAACCATTACTTTTATACTTCAATTTTCTCCAGGTAGAAGAGTCTTAAGACTCTAATCTAACATCTTTACTTTTATGTGTTGGATTCTTCAAAAGTATCCAGTACCAGTATGCCATATTTTTAGAAAGTCGGACCAACATAGTCATCTACCCTCATCACATGGAATGTGGGATCATAATTCTAGGATAGTTAGACTCTCTACCTTGTTGCTCAGACTCTTAAAAACATCGACGACTTTTGTCGTATATAGTAGAAAATTACCTTGGCTGGCGGAGTGGAAGTAGCCCTTACAACAAAAGAGCCTTTTCTAGCAACAATTTGTGAATTTCTTCCTCCAAGAATTTGTCTTGCAGCCTCAGCTGAAGTGCTAATTGATGATGAAGAGATCAATGCTTGAGTTGCCATAGTTTTTCTTCTCTTTTTTTTTGGATGGTATGGAGAAGAATAATAAAAACTTAGCTCCACATGAATAAATTAAATACAAGGTGGAAAAATAAGGGACAATGCTACATGCCACCAAAATATTTTGTGGGGCTAGGTGAAAAGAATGAAAATGTGGTGGATATAACAAGTTGTGAATATTGAAGATAAAGTTGTGATCTTGTTGACAAATGAGAAGAAAGCATGTGGATTTATTAATTAAATCAGATAAGAGATATCATATTCCTAGAGCCTGAATGAAAAATCTTATATGCTCTTGTTTGGTGTTGCCACCTGCCTTCTCATAGATTTATAAATGCTAATAAATAAAAGATATCACTAAAATCGATAATTATTAATTAAAAAGGATCCACCTAAATAATTTTCTTAAATGAAAATTTATATAGTTAGGCCAACTTATTTTAAATTAAGATTCAAGGAAATGAAAAGAGAAAAAGGAATAGAAGGTTGTCTTTGTTATTTTCATATTAGAGGTCTTTGATTTCATACTATAGAAAAAAAAGATATTTGAGAGCTATTATATGTATGTATTTCATGCACAATTATATATGTATCAACATCATATAAAAATATTTTAAATTTATCTGCTTTAATTATTTCAAAAACTAAAAACTAAGCTTTAATAAATTAAACTTCTCCCACATTTAATTTTAAACTTCACACACACACATAAACTTTAAAGACTCGTAGATTTAAAATTGGTAAAACAAAGAAGAGTATCGTTTTAAAAAAGATTCAATAATTTTTTGTGTCTCCTAATTTAGGTATGGTATCAATCATGAAGAGTAATTGCTCGATCAATTGATTTTGGAGTTAATCTGTCAATTAGTTCTACTCGAAGCTTTTAATAAAAAATTAAAATCATATTTCAATTGCTAAATGTATGATTTGATTTGATTTTATAGTTTCTTAAGTTAAAGTCGTATATCACAAAATAAATATTTTATTTTCAAATCAATTTCAAAGAATAATCGAAAATCATCTTTCTCAAAAAAAAAAAAAGGAAATCTTCCTTCGAAAAATCAAATTTTTATTTTTTTTGATAATCGAATCAAATTTAAAAACTTTTGGCTAGGCCTTAAATTAGCTATCTATATGCAACTTCGACCCAATTTAGCTGAGACCCGACCCGATTTGTGATCCGTACCGCGTGAACACTTCAAGGATCCAACGGCGATTTCTCCGATCAGGTCGAACCAGAACTGATGCTACGGTTGCTAAACCACGGGAGGATTCCGGCGGGTCGCCTCTCCCGCCGATGGATGAGCAGCGGCGGTCATAGCAAAACTACGGTGATGAGCTTTGGTGATGGAAGCCACGGTGCTTTGGGCCTTCCGGCATCCATCATTGGTATGGGTTCCGACGCCTACGAGCCCACTCCCGTACCGGGACTCCCTCCGGACGTCGTTACAATCGCCGCCGGTCATTTTCACTCCCTCGCCGTTACTTCGGAGGGCCATGTTTGGGCTTGGGGACGTAACAATGAAGGACAGCTTGGCCGTGATCCTCTTTCTCCTAGGTGAGTTAATCCTCAAAAACACACAAAATCCGAAGTTTTCGAGCTTTATATTTAAACTATTAAGTGTGCGAGTTTCCTAATTGATCTATTGATTGTGAAATAATCGATTAGCAGTTGTTGATAGTTCATATATAAACTCATCACTATAGTTCAGGTATGAAACTCGAAAAATTGATTGGAGCTTACTGATTAGTAACTGTATTTGATTGTGGCTTGATATTGAGAAAATTGAGAGTGTTTTATGTGCCAATATGCTTTCTTTCTATGTCTATTAGCAGTGCAAGGTGGATAAAATAGCGTATTTCGTTGTATTCAATAAATGGAATATGCGTCAGTCTCGAGTTAGTAGGGAATCTGCTATATGTGGAATTTAGATTTGATCTGGCCTTATCATGTTTATGGCATTGCGAAGAACTGTGGAGAGGTTGTTTGAGCTGAAGATTCATATATCTGTAATGCACTTATGCCATGTTTTAGTTCACATCCATGTTTCCACCCTCATTGATAAGGAAATGTGATCAGTAAAGCAAGTCAAGAAGTGCGCGTGCAAATGTAACAGATGATTTACAGCTTCGCGAGAAGACTATACTTTTGAGGCCATTAACTTGCTTTTGCTTCTTGAGGAGACTGGAAAGCTCTGGTGATCTGCTGTTTCTTATATAAATGATTAGTACTTCAAGAAAAGCTTAATCTGGCCAAAGTATGATAATTCTGGCAACAGAACATTATAGCAGCAGTAAACAAGTTGTTTGGTCACCAGACAACCTCAGCTTAGTTCCATGGGTTCACAGTAGTTGTAAAGAACGTTTCCATGACAATATCAATGGTAACAGATTTCCTTATTGCAGCGAAAAAAGCGCTATTTCTCTGAATATCTCAGGTTTTTGCGACATCCTAGCTTATCTCTATTTGTTTCTGTGTATGACTCTTTTCATATTTGTGTGAATTAGAAAGGTCCTAGAATTAGGTTTCTCGACTGTGTTAGCTATTCGGTACTTATGGTAGGAAACTATGCCTCTTGTCTATATGCTGTGTATACTATTGATTTCCAAAGAATCTCGTGTGTTTCCTTCTCTGTCCTGTTTTCACTGTCTTGCTTTTCTTCTTTTACTTAGGGTTGGGTTGGGATTATAGGGTGGTTGTATCACTAACATGGAATCCTTTTTGTTGAGCTTGTTCAGAGAAACATGGAATGAACCAAAAAGAGTAGAAGGACTGAATAAAGTGAGAGTTCAAGCTGCATTTGCATCAGGTGTCATTTCTGCTGCCATAGGAGATGATGGATCTCTGTGGGTTTGGGGAAGCTCTAAGCGTGGACAGCTTGGTCTTGGCAAAGGAATCACCAAGGCTGTGATACCTTCCATGGTTGAAACACTTTCTGGAGAAGAGATAATTAAGGTGGTCATCCAATTATGCTTAAGGTAGAATAAGTTTTACTTGTTAAAATAATAAAGTTCAACTGAGAACACATAAAGATATGGTTCTGATTAACAATAATAACCAAGAAGATGGTGAATAGTATTCAACTGTTTAAAAATTAATTTTTTGTAGGTGTAGGCTTGTTGTCAATTCTTTTGTGTTGCCAGGTTTCATTAGGTTGGGGACATGCTCTTGCACTGGCAAAGAATGGGAATTTATTTGGTTGGGGATACTATGCAGATGGTAGAATTGGTAAGATCGGAAGGGAGTTGGAAATATCTCCACTGGAATCAAATAGTACTAAACTAAGATCAAGAGAAGAATTTTCTGCAATTGAAGCTGCTGAGAAGTTAGTAATGGAAGCTATTGAGAAGGAAAAGGATATGCCTATAGTATGGGAGCCCGGTTCAATTGAGGAGCTACGCGAGTTAAAAGTTGCAGATGTAGCTTGTGGACATGATCATTCTCTAGTCCTTAGCTGTAAGTTACATTTACTAATGTGCAAATTCTTGCAATGTACATGAATGTATGTTCATGGCTGTTTCTATCTTCTTACTTTAGGTAATGGAACGCTGTTTAGTGGCGGAAGCAATGTGTATGGCCAGTTAGGAAGAGCGAAAAAAGACTTGGGAATGCTACCAGTTGATATAAACTTCCACCCCCTCTCTATAGCTTCGGGTCTAGGGCATTCATTGGCAGTTTGCAACGATCCTTCATCAGAACCAACACGAGATGCAACAAGTGCTGTATCATGGGGATGGAACCAAAGTTGTCAACTTGGGAGGGAAGGTCCAAACAACATTCCTCAGGTTGTTGAAGGTCTGATTGGCGAGTCAGTTGTTTCTGTATTGGGAGGACGGGCACATTCCCTCGCTCTCACAGCAAAGAAAGAGGTATGGGGTTGGGGCTGCGGGAGGAACGGAAGGCTAGGATTAGGCAGCTCTAGTGATGAAGCAGAACCGATGTTGGTTGAATATTTAGAAGGTTGTGAAGTTATTCAAGCTGTTGCAGGACTTGATCATAGTCTTGTTCTAGTTGCTGAATAAATGTTATAGCATCAAGAAATAAAGAACAACATCTTTTGGCTTTGAATGACAAAAAGGATCCTTCTTACAAAACAAGTCTCAAAAGTTTGCAGGGCTATCATCTAACTGTTTCTCATCTTCTATATCCACCTCCAAGATTTCCTAGAAAGAAAAAATAGTTGGTTGAATGAAAGAAATGCACATCACTTGTTAAGGAAATTAACACTTTTAGTATACAACTACTTACAGGAATTCTTTGCTTCAAGTAATTACCAAGTCTTGCTACAACAGTAGAACGTTTATGCCAAAATTTGCCACTTAGTCTAAGCTTCACATAAGGTCCATCCACTTCTGCAAGTTCTGCTTTCCCTGTAAAACATTTTAAATGCTACTTGTGAAATTACGTTGGGTATGTTATTGAAAAAAAAAAAAGAGAAATGACCTGTTATCCCAACTGAAGTATCAAAAAGTTGTGCCAACTGCAGATTCCAAACAAAAAATAAGAACATTGATAAATCCCAACTGAATATTGATTGAGATTTTAGTAGGTTTTTACATATATATCTATACTCCATACCTCAGACTTTGCATCTTCTAAGACTTGGATAATGTTATCTTCAGTCAAATCAAGAGGTGAACTTGAAGCTGATATTCTACACAAAAATCTACTCCTTTTTCTAATTCTTGATGATGATAATCTTAGATTTTTCACACTTGTTATTCCTCCATTTTTTAATTTTGAGGCACACACTACATTTTGGAAATTTGGTAACAAAGCAAAAGTGGTGAATTTAGGTGTTGATGATGATGAAAAATGTTGAAGTTGAAATGCCATTTTTTTTTTTTGAGTTGGGGTTTATCCTTTCTTTTTTCTTGAAGAGGGAATTTGTGGCTAGTACCTATTGACTCAACAAAAGGCCTTTTTCTTTTTTTTTTTTTAAAAAAAGGAAGATAAAAAAAATAATTCCCTTGTCTTTTGTTTAGATACAAGTGTGAAAAATCCCATCCCTATACTAATTATGAATTGGGTTTGGGTCAATTTCATGAGCTAAATCAATTTTGACGATTTTAATCTCTGATAAGATTTATGTATATATTATTTTTTAAAATTTTATTTATAAAATTACACTAAATATGTGATCAATGATTTGTATCTTACGCTCAACTTTAGACCAGCTGATTTGCAAGATTGAACCTATAATCAATTTAGCCCTTTTCTATTTAAGAATGATTTTCACTTAAAAAGATTGTTGGACAAATTGTTTATTGTTCCAACAACAACAATAACATACCCAGTGAAATTCCACAAGTGAGGTCTGGGGAGGGTAGAATGTACACAGACCTTACCACTACCTCATAGAAGTTGAGAGATTGTTTCCTGGGAACCCTCATCTCAAAACCCATAAGCAGAAAGAACTAGATATGACAAAAAGGAAATGAAAGAGAACACAAAGAGCCACTAATAATGAATAGCACATGGCAATATGTAAATATGATACAACTAACACATATAAGGGTCTACCTCTACCCCTCTGTGTAGCTCCTAAAACTAACCTCTCGCACCTCCTAACAGGAGCATCGGTACTCCTTCTCTGCACATGTCCAAACCATCGCGTTCTCGCTTCCCTCATCTTATCGGTCACCTGAGCCACCTCTAGACAAGGTTAGGAATGAGACCATTCGGGACAAATTGTTTATTGTTCCATTGGATATAAATTTATGGGCATAATTAATTTTGTCTATTAAGGCAAGAATTGAAAATATTTTAATTTGTCAAAGATAATGAACTAATTTAAATGATTACAACTCACAAGTGCTATCTAATAGACAAAAGTTATATGTGTTACTTCTTTGTTGATAAGTCAATATATTTAAATTTTTAATAAAGACATAAAATTTTGGTGGACAAAATTATACTGATAAAAGGTAGTATATATCTCATAAAATCATTCAAAGAATGTGTAAATTAACCCAAGCATCTGCAAAATAAAATTATGTAAAATTCTTCTCTTTCGTCTAAATTTTGATGACGAAACTATTCGATATTTATAAAGATAAAAGTAACAGATATCTCAAAAAATTAATTAAAAGCATATGTAGATTAACTTAGACATCGTCACTCTAAAAAAAACAAATAAAAATCTCTATGTCCTCCATAATGCATCAAATAAATTAGTATGAAAAGAACCTTCTATATATGTTGTCCATAATGCATACATATCAAAGTGTTTTAAATATGTTAGCATAGAAATGTGTGGAAAGCTTTAAATTGCATTAAATTGCCAAAAACTACCCAACTTCTCATCTAAAATTTCAATTAATAAATAGTGGCCATGCATCACTTAATCTTTCCCTCTCACTTCAATTTCTTTTCCACAATATCTTAGTCCAAAAAAAAGGGGGGGTTCCAATTATGGGGGATTTGACACAAAAAAATGTTGTGGAAAATGAAAATAATGGAAGCAACATGTGTGAGATAATGTTGAGATTATTGCCTATGGCACTATGTATTGTGGCACTTGTCATCATGCTAAAGGATTCTCAAACCAATGACTTTGGTTCACTTTCTTACTCTGATCTTGGAACTTTTAGGTAAAACTATATTTCTTTTTCAATCCGTTTAAGTTTCATGCACTGACGATATAAAAAAATTTTGATATTCTGTTTTTTCTTACAAAAGTCTGTCTTTACTTTTTTCACTATTGATTAGTCAGACATCATCTGATTAGGTCTTGACAGTATCAACAAGAAGAAAGAAACAACTATGACTTTACTATCGTTTTGCAACGATAGTAAATCGATTTTTTTATTGAATTCATCTTGACCACATCTCCATTACCGTTGGAAATATCTATTTGAAAAAAAGAAGAAGATATTTATTAAATGGCAAAAATTTAAGTACACACAAAGGTATCATGCACACAACTTCTAAGATATATGGATAAATTTCTATGATAAACATCATTTGTCGCGAAATAGATAACAATGGGGCACTAGAAATACAAAGGCCATAATTATTATCATTATTATTTAAGTAAAAATGTCCAAATGCTGAACAATTTGAAAAAATCAAATTTAAAGATCTTTGATTTAATACCTTATCGATCCATCGTCTGATTCAATATATTTTCAGAGTGATGATTGTTTGGATTTAGGTATATATATATATACACACACACAAAAAATTATTTTATATATTCATTATCGCACTTTTAATGCGTTAAAAACTTAATAAAATTTTCGAAATTGTTACATCCTAACTTAATTATTATTGTTATGTGTTGAAGGTATTTAGTTCATGCAAATGGAATTTGTGCAGCTTATTCCCTTGTATCAGCTATAGTTGCTGCTCTTCCTCGTCCTACAACATTGCCTAGAGCATGGGCAATCTTCCTCCTTGATCAGGTACATCGATAAACGAGCCAAAAATCGACAGACTATTCGTGTGAAGATTCCTAAAATATATTATAAAGAAAGTAAAAAGGGGTAGGGTCCCACTGATTTTTTATCGAGACAAACTCTCAATGAATACTCTACACTTATTAAATAATTATTTTAATAGGTGTGACAGAATCATGAATGATACTTTTCTTGAATCAAAGGACACAACATTGTACGAAGCTTTTTAGGTATAATACATAAAGAGACACTTAAATCCAACCTTAGTTGACAAGTAAAAGAACTTCAACTTTGAGTGTGTACAATTGGGACCTTAACTCATCTCCACTATGTTTGTTGAACACTCCAACTTACCGAACGATCATTTAGACACCTTCGAAATTTATATGTCATGTCATAACAAGGTGCCCACTTTTTAGGCATAATACATAAAGAGACACTTAAAATTTGATCTTAGCTGATAAGTAAATACTTCAACTTTGAGTGTGTACATCTTAAACCTTAACTCGTCTCCAATATGTTAGTTGAGCACTCACAACATATAAAACGATCATTTAGACACCTTCAAAATCTATATATCATGTCAGTGTTAGGTGTCCAAAAGACATAAGTTAGACCAAGTTGAGGTCATATCTAGAAATGCAATTTGAAAGTTGGAGTGTACACATACTTGTCGAAATATGAATATCCGCTAATATTTTGATTGGTGAAAATTTTGGTTTGTAGATATTGACATACATAATATTGGCTGCTGGAGGTGCATCAACAGAAGTGATATACTTAGCATATAAAGGTGATACTGATGTTACATGGAGTGAAACTTGTGGTTCATTTGGAGGTTTTTGCAAGAAGGCAACTGCATCTGTGTCCATTACATTTGTTGTTAGTCTTTGTTATGTTGGTGTTTCCTTGCTTTCATCTTACAGACTTTTTAGCAAATATGAAGCACCAATTGGACACTACAATACCAAAGGAGGCATAGAGATAGCTAATTATTGAGATCATGGACTCCATGTTTCCAAGATTTGATAACTAGTTTGTTTTTTTGGTTGTATTGTGTAATAAATATTACTTCATCTGTTCTATTTTACATGATAATGTTTGATTATTAGCTCAGAGTAAGGGTGAACATTTCGATTCGATTTTAGTAAATTTTGAATATTTTGAAAAAGTGTGTATCATATATCAAACCGATATAATTCAATTCAATTTGATTTTTTTCCAAGTTCGATACGATTTTATCTGGTGTTTTTAAAATGATTTTTTGGTGTGAACTAACGAAAATAAAATGAAGACAAAATCAAAGTATTAGACACTTTGAAAACTTAAAATCATGTTAAGCGATAATTTGCCCTCATGAAACACTTATTGTGCTTAGAAAACCATATTTATCTTTATCAAGAACTTGCACCTCGAATTATTGCATGAGGAAGACAAGCACGAAGACAAATTTTGTTACATGACATAATTCGGCAAAAATATACTTAAATTTCTCTGGAAAAATAATATTTCAAGTTAGCTACACGAATTATGAATTTGTTGTTTCTTTGACTTATTTCATGAATGATTAACTTTTGAAAAAAGATCACCGAACCAAATAACCGAAACCGAAGAACCGAATTAGTTTGGTTCGGTTCGGTTTTTCGGTTATTTATGCCCACCACTAGCTCAAAGTTCAAGAAAGAAATTTCTTTGACATAAACAGATTTTCCACAATAGTGTCTCTACAATATTCAACCACACTGAGTTTAAGTTGAACTCTGCTATATAGACTAGCAACATGTCCCAGGAAGAAATCACACGCAGAAAGGAAAAAACATACAATGGCCACGCTGAAACGCGTGATATTCAACAGTAGCTACTTCCATACGAGCAGAGCACTTGCGGTTGTTTCCAGTTGACTGTTAAGCATCACCGAGCTTCATACTGCACGACTGCATGGAAACAATACACAGCTTAGTGTACTGGTAGGAATAAAGGACTAAGATGAAAAAACTGCAGAAAGTGAAATGTGGTATGTTGGCTCAGATTCCTAATGCCAACAAAGTGAGATGCTTCGAGATAACAGTTTATATTCTGATTTCTGGTAAAACAACTAATAAGATTCTTGTATAAGGAACCTTGCCCTGGGGTGTAGTGTATTTAGCTTTCGAATCTCTAGATTTACAACAAGGGAACACAACTGTATGCATAACAAAATCATCTTAGGATTGCAAGCTCGGGAGCTTCTAGCCTATCATAGTTGCTATCCATCAAAAAGATATCAGTCCAGTGGTGGACCTGGTGCATCAGCAGCAGGTATGGGCTCACTTGCTCCCTTTAGGAATAGTTTAGCAATTTTAAAGGACATACAAGTCTACACTAAGTTTATTTCTATAGCTAACAGAGCCAATAATACGCCACAGCCTCTAACTTAAACAGAATATAATGAGACTGTTGCTGCAGCATGTGGAACATTAAAATGGCAGGCTAAACACACATACAAAGATTAAACAACCAAAGCATATGTTTTATACCAGATTCACCTAAAAATGCCCAAATGAAAAATTTAATTCACCAAGAAAATAATTCAGGCACGAATGCTACAGTATGGTTGAATACTATCAGCAAATAATTGTGGATACAGTTCTATCAAAAAAAAAAATCTTGCAGCTTAACTTTCCTTTCAATAGACAAACAACCACAACTAGTCAACCAATGAATCAATATAACTGCAACACTAATAGACAATAACATATTAAGTTCACTCAATGAGGCAAATTACTTTAAAATATAACTACTATTTATTTGTTGACAAGTTCCGTGGGCTGTCTTCAGAATTTAGCAAGCATTACCTAGTAAACACAAGAGTAATAGATTAAAGACCACAATAATGATCACCAATAGAAACCTACATGTTCGCATCTCATCATTACAATTCTAACACTGTTCTATGTTCTACCTGAGACTTTCCCTGAGACTTCTCTTTAACAAAGATACCACAATAAATGCAATATTTACAACTCAATAGAAGCACATCAATTCCATCCCTGTAGGCTAATTGAAAACAGAACACCACTTGAAATTTCACCACAACAAAATTACACTACCTTCTGAATTTCAGCTCATCCAAATTAACACTTTCCGAACAAAAAAGTGGGTTCTGGGAGGATGGTGTGTATGCAGCCTTACCGGATCTTGTGCAAGTAGATAGGTTGTTTGGGCTCAAGTAAATCATACCAAAATCAAGTATGAAAAGGAAATACAGTAGTGAAAAAGTCATACCACAACTAAGTGAAGAGAACAGTAGAAACAACAAAATTCCGTCTTTCTAAGATCAACCAATTTACTCCAACACTTCTTTACTCACAATTGAATACCTGAGAGTTAGAACATTCATAACCACAAGCCTTAAGCTACTAATCTATTCTAAAGAGAAATCCCCATTGGAACTTACCACTACAATATTAAAAGGGTTAGTTTCAAACTATGTCAAAAGAGTTCTTATTTTCTAATCAGATCAAGGCTAACTACACCTCGACTAATTCCACAAGGTAGATACAAACCTCTACCTCCCACCAATTCAAGCACCAGATCACTCTATTCACCTACGCGTTGGATACAAAACACCTATTTATTTGAAAGTAAGACCTCACAATTTTCAACCCACTTTATCACACCATTGGGTGCTCAAAAAGGTTCCCCCCCACCCCTACAATTGACATAAAGCTATGTAGGTCAAACTTGCTCCAAGCTCGAATCT
>DF363662.1:78151-88415 GCA_000787875.1 Solanum virginianum
TTCTTATTTACTCCAAATACCAAAATCAAGCAAACATTAAACAACATATAAAACTCAAAAAAAAAAAAAACATAAGATTAAAAGGGTAACAAAAGCATAAGAAGAAAAATAAATACTTCTGCGAGTCCTCTTCTTGTAGAGAATACGATATCCACACTCACGACACTGTATCACATCACCAGGCTTTAGGGTATTCTCCTGTCCACAATCTGCAAAACAAAATTCCGATTACCTTCATCGCTCGTTTAAAAAAAAAAAACTGAAAACATTCAAATAGGTACCTCCGCAGATGTAGCTGACAGGTTCAACAGGTTGAGAATCCATTGATAATATCAACTAATAGCAGCAGAGAGACGAAAACCTTGAAGGGTCAACAATGGAGGATATTTGGGGGTTTTAGGTATATATATAGAGAGAGAGAGGGAGTTTTGGGCTGGGCCGAGTTATATAGGACATTTATGTAAAAGGGCCTGGGCCAAAGTCATGACCACAGTCCACGGTAAAAAGGGATAATTATAATACATGGTCATTCGGCCAAAATAATACGCATTCGTTATATAGTCAGTATATATTTCACGTATAGTTGATTTATATTCAGTTTTTGATTGTGTCATAATGTATATTTAATGTAAGCGCATGTATAAATAATCTAGATTATATAGTCGGTGTATATTTTCTATGACTTTTGGACTTTGGCAAGCTATATTGTATAGTTAGGTATATTTTCAATGATTTTGGATTTTAAAAAAAATAAAATATGACTATATTTGTTATAAATTAGTTAATTTATTGTATACAATATATATTTGAAATTATCCTGCTAAAAATGGGCACGGACTGGCCATTTCTTGGGTCGGACTTAGACCCGTCTAAAATATAATTGAGAAATAGTTATTATTTTTGTACAAAAATTATCTAAATACATATCTTATTTTATCATAATTTCTTAAAATTTTCTATCATTTAAAAAAAAATATATTCTCTATCAGATACATCACTCCCCTGTCGCTGATACATCAATCGAATTAATTCAGTTCAATGAAGTTTTCTCAAAATTAAAATCGAATTATACAAAATCAAATTACAAACACGTGTAAGCACTCTGGTGGTCGACAACATATATCACGTTTGAAGAGGGTTATTGCTACGACAAATTAAATTATATTGATATATAATTAAATCCTCAAAATAATACAATAAGAAAAATCTTTCCTTTAATTCCACTGCCTATATAGGAAAGTATTTATTCAAACATACATAACAAATAATCAATTTCCATAAAAAAATGCCTTCTTGAAAATATGGTGGTGAAGAATAATATCAAAGTAATTAATTTTCCAAGACTAAACTCATCACTACCATGAAAATAAAGGCATGTGAATCATAATTAGTCTATTCAAAATAAAAGAAAATACAAGACAAAAACTAGAAAAAAAAAAAAGGAAGAAAAAAGGAATAAAAAATATCCTTTAATTTCTCCTTTGATGAATGAATTTGGCACTTGTTATAGCTTTAAGCTATGTTGCTCGAACCCTCAAATAATATCTCTCAATCAATGTCGGATATTTCAAAATAAATAAATAAATAAATTCAACAGACATCTGATGATAATTTTTGATAAGTCTGAGCAGCACATACTTTAAGACCATAGTGGTGCTTTTATTTTCTTGGAGACAATACTATAGGCAGTTTTTGCAAGTCCATAGCTTAGTAATAAGCTAAAATGGAGCTCACTCTGACTCCGATGTATCGATCTCTTTCGAGTTTTTTATCGAGTGAAGATGAAATAACTGATACATAAGCTTCGTGCTCATTGATGGTGTCTAATCTTTTAGAAATTGGACATGGTTTAGGGAGAGATATAATTTTTTGTGGAGCAATTTCTGTTGAGAACCTCATCAATTTAAGAATATTGGCCATTTTTTTTAATGTAATATTGGAGGGGGAAAGAAAATTGTAGTATGATAAGATGGAAAAAATTGTGATGGCCCCTTGTCAACTTATTGCATTTATATAGAAGATAGAAGGAGTTAAGAAAAAGTGAGAAATTTTTTTTCTTTTTTTATTTTTGTGATAACAAGGGGAACGCGCAGTTGTTGTCCCTTGGGTGCTCACAGGCAAATCCTCGTTCTTATGCAATAACTCATAAACCACATAGGAGATGTAACCCGCACTGACAAGCTCGGTGCGACAAACTTGATCCAAAAGGGGCAAATCCTTTGCTTTTGCTGGCAAGGGATTTCGAACTTGAGACCTTCAACATGGAAGTCTCAAACCCAAACACTCAATCACATAAATGAAGCACAAAATATAAATCAGCTAGATAATGTTTTTCACCTTATATTGGTGTAATATACCACAAATATAATAAATTACAGTTGAAAGTAAAACAAATAAAACTAAATAAAAATTCATTCAACTGGTTGAGGTGTGAATATATAAGTTAGAAGAACTAATAGTCATCTTTAACCACAAGTTAAATCGATTATCATATGGACTTAATATTTTATTTTTAATAATAAATGTATATACATGAACATCTTATATGCCATGTGTACCCAATTTTACATTTTCTTGCTACTCTTGGAGTCTATCTTAATAATAAATGAATATACATGAACATCTTAAATGCCATGTGTACCCAATTTTACATTTTCTTGCTACTCTTGGAGTCTATCGGTTCTTCTCTTTGATCGTCTTGGCGACATATTTTTGATTTTCAATTTGCACGTGGCATTTTGTTTTAAAAGCGCGCAATTGCGTGTCAAGTTGATGTCAAATTAACAAATTGATACGGACGGAGTATTAAAAATATATATATATATATTATTTCCATCGTGTCCAATACGTTATTGCCTTTTAATATATTACACAACAAAACTACACAACCGTCCAATACTTTTTTGCATTAATTGCATGAAAATGTCATATTTGGCAAAAATTGACTAAACAGAAAAAGCTCTATATAGGTTTGAACTTTAAATTTTTCATTGGTAATATTTTCTACAACAAGTTAATGTTACAAAGTAGGAATTTAGTTAATAAAATAATGTGTTACAAATACATAATTAGAGTTCAACAAGTCCATATACGTATTATTCGTTTTGGTTCGAAGACTCCATGAACTTATTCATTTCTTGTGTTATGACATCATCTCGACCTAAAAGTTTGTGTATGAGTGTATTCTTGTTGAGAGTTGTCCGACACATATTATATTATCTACTTTGATCTAAAGACGACTATGTTCTTATTAAAGGCAGAAGCAAGTGTATCATGTAAAAGCAAATACATAATAAAAAATTCAACAAGCCTATGATATTTGTTTTGGTTCAAAGACTCCATGAACTTATTCATTTCTTGTGTTATGACATCATCTCGACCTACAAATTTGTGCATGAGTGTATTCTTGCTGAGTCAACATGTATTATATTATTTGCTTTGACCTAAAAATGTCTATCCTTATTGAACTCAAAAGCAAGCATGTCACGTAGAATTTTATTTTTCTTATATAATATTTTACCCGTTTTAAACTTTTCAATGTAGAAAAAAAAACTTTAAACATCATGTACGTGTATTCCATTTTCAAAAACATATCAGTCTAAAATTTAAAATTTCTTTTTAGCTCGTCTTCTGTCTGGAGTGTCATATTCGATGTACGTGTGTCATATAGGACCAAATTAAAGCTTTTCATTAATATCATTTGCTGTCTTTATTTTTTCTATTTTTTTAACGGCCTTTTGAAGTGGTTGAGAGCCATTTTTGTTTTCAATAAGAGAAAAGACTACTTGAAAAATGAAATTTTAACGGCCTTTTGAAGTGGTTGAGAGCCATTTTTGTTTCCAATCAGAGAAAAGACTACTTGAAAAATAAAACGATTATTTATTCGATTATTCCCTTATTTTAACAAATTTCTAGTAAACTCGTCTTCTGTCCTGAGTGTCATATTCGATGTACGTGTGTCATATAGGACCAAATTAAAGCTTTTCATTAATATCATTTGCTGTCTTTATTTTTTCTATTTTTTTAACGGCCTTTTGAAGTGGTTGAGAGCCATTTTTGTTTCCAATCAGAGAAAAGACTACTTGAAAAATAAAACGATTATTTATTCGATTATTCCCTTATTTAAACAAATTTCTAGTAAACTCGTCTTCTGTCCTGAGTGTCATATTCGATGTACGTGTGCCATATAGGACCAAATTAAAGCTTTTCATTAATATCATTTGCTGTCTTTATTTTTTCTATTTTTTAACGGCCTTTTGAAGTGGTTGAGAGCCATTTTTGTTTTCAATCAGAGAAAAGACTACTTCAAAAATAAAACGATTATTTATTCGATTATTCCCTTATTTAAACAAATTTCTAGTAAACTTGAAGTGGTTGAGAGCCATTTTTGTTTCCAATCAGAGAAAAGACTACTTGAAAAATAAAACGATTATTTATTCGATTATTCCCTTATTTTAACAAATTTCTAGTAAACTCGTCTTCTGTCCTGAGTGTCATATTCGATGTACGTGTGTCATATAGGACCAAATTAAAGCTTTTCATTAATATCATTTGCTGTCTTTATTTTTTCTATTTTTTTAACGGCCTTTTGAAGTGGTTGAGAGCCATTTTTGTTTCCAATCAGAGAAAAGACTACTTGAAAAATAAAACGATTATTTATTCGATTATTCCCTTATTTTAACAAATTTCTAGTAAACTCGTCTTCTGTCCTGAGTGTCATATTCGATGTACGTGTGTCATATAGGACCAAATTAAAGCTTTTCATTAATATCATTTGCTGTCTTTATTTTTTCTATTTTTTTAACGGCCTTTTGAAGTGGTTGAGAGCCATTTTTGTTTTCAATAAGAGAAAAGACTACTTGAAAAATGAAATGATGATTTATTCAATTATTTCCTTATTTAAACAAATTTCTAGTAAACTCGTCTTTTGTCCGGAGTGTCATATTCGATGTACGTGTGTCATATAGGACCAAATTAAAGCTTTTCATTAATATCATTTGTTGTCTTTATTTTTTCTATTTTTTTAACGGCCTTTTGAAGTGGTTGAGAGCCATTTTTGTTTCCAATCAGAGAAAAAACTACTTGAAAAATGAAACGATGATTTATTCAATTATTCCCTTATTTAAACAAATTTCTAGTAAACTCGTCTTCTGTTCGGAGTGTCATATTCGATGTACGTGTGACATATAGGACCAACTTAAAGCCTTTCATTAATATCATTTGCTGTCTTTATTTTTTCTATTTTTTTAACGGCCTTTTGAAGTGGTTGAGAGCCATTTTTGTTTCTAATCAGAGAAAAGACTACTTGAAAAATAAAATGATTATTTATTCGATTATTCCCTTATTTAATCAAATTTCTAGTAAAATCACAAATTTATTTTATTTTTGTTATGTGATACCATTGATCAATGTGGGATTCATGATTTTCACCGAGGAATTCAAAATATTAACCGGTGGATATATGAAAGAAGCTAAGAAAATTTAATATCAATTATTTATTTAAAAAACAATTTAACAAACAAACACGTGGACTTGGACGAAATAGTTTGTTTGACCAAGTTATTTGGAAGGTTAAAAGTGCTTATTTTTTTAAAAATAAATACAATCTTTGGTTAAATTTTTGGAAGAAAATAAGCATTATATTTTGGGGGAATATATAATAGATCAAAGTTGTTTTTCAAAAACTAAAAAAAGTATTTTTTTTCCCTCAAAAAGTACTTTTTGCAAAACACTTTTTAAAAGTTTAATCAAATACAAATTGCAACTCAAATAGTACTTTTTTTTTCTTTTCAAAATAAATTGATTTTATAAATTTAACCAAATAAATAACTAGTCACAGTGTTATGAACCAAGTCCAACCTAACATGAATACCAAGGTCACACAAGCGGTTATTGAGCTGAGAAGGGCTATTGGAATGATAATAAACAATAGGGTCAAGTTAATTTGGAATCCGAGTTGAGTAGTGGACATGATAACGGTTCCATAAAAAAAGGTAATTGTAGGTGATTTAGATATTAAGCAAATTGTTGAGAAATATGTCTAGTCCTCTCATTCTCTTCATTGAGTCAATCTTCTCATCTCCCCTTCTTTAGTCTATCTTTTACTATTCCATTGTTGTTCTACAAGTTCTTTGTTAGTTCTATTTTCGATTGTAACGTTGAGTTTGATGATTATAATATTTGAATATTTCTATTATGAAATTTGGGTTGTTACGTAGAGTATATATATTCACAAGTCAGAATTTTTCTAGAATCATCATTCTTTATAATAATATTCCATTATAACAATTAAATTTCCTTTACAGTTGATTTTTTAATGTTATATTATATTATATCATATATTTTTATAATAATATTTTATTATAATAATTAAATAAATATCTAAACAAACAATATCGTTATAGATTTTACTAGAGAAACCCACATGAAAAATTAGGAGGCATTGGAATATGCTGGTTTTGAGTGCTTTTTGTTTCCGCACAAGGCCTTTAACTGCAAGCAATAAATGCCAATTCTTCTTCCACGTCATTGACCAGCATAAAATTTTGATACGTATTAAGATCAAATTTAATAATTTTTACTTATATAATATAATTATATTAAAAATTCATCAAAGATGTATAAATTTCATATTCAGAATTCAATTATTATCATTTGAAATCATTATTTTAAAATTCATATCTATATATAAAATTAAAATTCTAATTCCATTTTTATTATACATGCTCATGTTTTATTGATTGTGTCATGTGTTCCATTTGGAAAAGGTAAAGAGGACTTGACCACTTTAAGAGGCAAACCTCTCTTTTAGCATTAAGTGATAGTGCCCATGAGATTTGATGATGACAATACATGTCATAGCTAGTGGCACAAGAATTGACACCATGAGAAAATTTATGGTGGAAGCGGATTTGTGGTAATGACGACTCGTGTCATCGATTATTGAGAATTCTCATGAGACATACAGTTGAATCTTCTTATTTTCACAGCATTAAAATCCTCTTTAGGATAAAGAAAAGAAAATTTTTGTTTGTAAACCCTAGTCATCATATTATTAAGGATTGCCGACAACTCATTCATCTGAACTTATTACTTTCAATACAAAGTAAATATATATGTAAAAATTTACTAAAATTATAACAAATAATAGATATGGACCTGTAACATTTAAAATAGAATATATTTTTCAACCTCATAAACTTAAAATTGGTGACTTGTTTTTGTAAGCCATCACAAAAATAAACTTAAAATTGGTGACTTATTTTTGTATGGATTAAAATTAATTAAACTCCTCTATCATGGTAAGCATGATATATATTCAATAGAAAACAAAATTGGTTTGTTTGAAGATCTCAAGATTTGGTTAGTTAGAATTTTCATATATAGAATAAAACTAATAAAACAAAAATGTATATGATGGGATGGCATAAATCTTTAAGACAACTATAATTAATTTAATAAAACAAAAATGTATATTATTTATTTATTTTTGTAAGTTCATAATTAAATTTAATTTTTCTCGTTTTGATCACGCGCAAAACGAGTACAACAGAATTAGTATCAGAAAAAAGAATGAAGGGTTAGCCCTCAACCCTTTTGGAGATGGATTGGGTTGATCGTTTTAAGATCTTTTCAATTGAAGAGTCTATCTGTTCTAACCCATCAATTCATTGGATCGTGTGGCTTAGATTGGATTTACCTGTTTTGATAACTCTAGAAGAAAAAATGTAGCTTTATCTAGTTGAAATATTTTCTCAATAATCTATAGTTTAAAATGTAATGTTGATATTTATGTAATTATAATTTATTTTATTAAAAATACAATATATATTTTAAAATTAAATTCTTTCAATAAAATAGAAAAATATTATTCTTTTTTAAACTGAATAAAAAGATTAGTAGCCTTTTTTCTTGCATATAAATAGGTAATCCAGCATAAAATAAAGGCTACCAACTTGACTATTTCAATAATAATAAGGGAAAAAAGCCCCAGAACCTTCCTTTTTTGTTTTTTCTAAAAAAAAAAAAAGAGTAGGAATTTCAAAAAAAAAATCATTAATCATCTTGGTAACTTCTCTCTTGGTGCTTTACTAGGAAGCACTAAAGTTTTATCCAATACACAACAATTACATAACTTAGAAAATTACAATAACATACCAGTCAAATTTCACAGGTGAAATTTGAAGAGAGTAAAATGTACGCAAATCTTATTACTATTTATATTCATAAAGATAGAGAAATTGTTTCTGAAAGACCCTCATCTCAACTTAGAAAATTACAACAATAAAATTATTTAGTACATTTATTGTGTCATAAGACACAATTTGTGGTAATAATTACCTTTACCTTTTCATTAGATGACTCGTTCTTGAGCTTTCTTTAGAGCATAATTGTTGCCAACGCAATTTTTAAACTTGTCATTATCTGCAAAATTAACCAGAAAAAAGATTAAATTTCTTATATTGTCCAAACTTCTATAAATAATTTGAAGTAAACATTCTTTTTATTTCCTATTCATAATGTATTGTATTGTTGTATCATACTGTATCGTGTTGTATCGTATCATTATGTATTGTTTTAATGAATACAATACGAAACTTAATCACATGTAAGATAATCTACTCACCTACGGAATTTAATCACATATAAAGCTTAATCTTTATATTTTTTTAAATCACATAATATGCTTAATCTTTATATTTTCTTTTAGATTCCTGGATTATAGAGAAACTAAAACAATTATAGCTCAATCTTTGAGCATTTTTTGAGTTTTCAATGGTTGAATTTTTTTTTAAGGTGTTAGGTGTTTATACCTCACTCTCTACAATTAAATTGTTGTTTTTGATTGGTAATTTGAATAAACATTTGGAATTCTTATTGATTTTGCATATCGTACTTTTTAGCAGTATGTTTTTCAATTAGTAAAGCATTGTTAGTCCTCCTCCTCCTCAATTGTTACATTGAAAAAATAATATTGTGTTGTAGCTTACGATTCTTTTAGAATAGTTTGGTATCCATTTTGATATTTCAATTAATTATTATTTACTTCCCTTCTGCAGATATTCATCCTAAATTTCTTCATATGATGGTTTCTAGAATGATAAAAAAAATTATCTGCTAAACTGATGATTACAATTCTTATAAAAAATGATGAATTCAAATGTGCTTATGCACATATTGCAAATGAAAGAATCCTATAATATATGAATAACGATGTACATAAGTGTTGCGTGCTATTTCACACGTCGTATAACAGAGATGATATGTTCTACTAGGTTAGTATGGAGACTTTTGACTGAGTTTAGTCTAACTATTATGTTCTGTTGTGTTAGCATGAAGATCTTTGACCGAGCCTAGTCTAATTATTTTTGTCGTATTTATAAAAAAAAATGCATAAAAAATCAACATGTTGGGTTATGCTGAGCGCATACATTTTTATCTAGTATATATATATATATATATATATATATAAGGCCTCTTATAAGTAATGTTTGGCTCTATGCCATCAACAACATGTTGTGCCATGCTGAGCGCATACATTTTTATCTAGTATATATATATATATATATATATATATAAGGCCTCTTATAAGTAATGTTTGGCTCTATGCCATCAATTCTATTGAGCCGCACTGCTTATTTGCAAAAACACAAGAGAAGGAGTGTTATTGGTTACCATATTTGGTGATGAAAAATTGAAATCAAGGGCAGCTCAAGCTTATTAGTGACCTAAGGCAAAAATAGAATGGAGGCCTTAAACTTAAAAATAAACAAATTAATATATTCTTTTACGAATTTTATTCTTTTATTTCTTTGAGATGCAGAATTGTTTAAAAAAAAGTTATAATTGATTTCATTTAGTAATTCTTTTCAATTGATCATATACTCATACTCTAGTTGTGCCAAACTTATTATAATAATACTTTTTTTGTATGGAATAAATAAATCTTACTGTCAATAATACTTAGTAGTTTTTCTAAACAAGATCTATAACTTATTATTACTAAAATAAAAATTGAGGCCCCTCAAATTTGAAGGTCTAAGACGCTTGCCTTTTTCCTAACACTGTCGAGCCACTCTTCATTGTACCCAAGATTATGAATTACTTCTTTCTAATATAAAATGGATAAACGTTAAAAAAAAAAGCGGTACCTCACACTTCAATAACTTCGTCGAACTCAAAGAACAACAACAAAATTACATAAAGACTGAAATTTGTTTTGAGAAAATATATATGCAAATGTGCCTTTGCCTTTACCAATGTC
>DF363661.1:0-30390 GCA_000787875.1 Solanum virginianum
TGCTCTTGTACTCGTGACTCCAGATTTTGGGAATTTCATATGATATGTTGTGATTTTTTCCACTTTATTTATTCTACTTTAGTCGCTATTCGATTTTGGATCGTGACATATAGAATGTATCAATCTTGTATAAAGTATATAATAGAATATAAAAGGTGTTTATACACAAATATGAGGTAAATTATGTGTTTACTTAATATACAAAGTATAAATTACATGGTGTAGATATTTTCTAATATTAATCACCAAGTCTAGACTTTAAAGTACAAGGCTTACTTGAGGTGTCTAAGGGAAAAATTCTGCCAGGTTTAGGGGGTTGTCGATGAGTTCCACCTTTATGATTTTGTTAGATGACCCCATAAAGGGGAAAAAAGAGTGTAGATATTTTCTAATATTAATCACCAAGTCTAGACTTTAAAGTACAAGGCTTACTTGAGGTGTCTAAGGGAAAAATTCTGCCAGGTTTAGGGGGTTGTCGATGAGTTCCACCTTTATGATTTTGTTAGATGACCCCATAAAGGGGAAAAAAGACCATAATCGCACCACATATTCCAAGAGTGTGAATTTTTAACTTATAATATGCCAGTTATCTCAATATTAATTGACTTTTCAACCAATTGTGAAACTTTTCCCCCCAATTTTTTATTATAATGAAATCTGTTCTTTTAAGCAATTATGATGGTCGAATGTTTTTGCTACTTGTTAACCGAAGAATGAAATAATAAGAAACTACTTTGTGAAAGCGAAATGGTTCATTGAAGGATATATGCTGCCTGTTTTCTAAGTATCTTAGCAATGCAATAGCTACTAGCACTTATTACTTGCTTAAGACTACATCCTAATTAGGAATCAAGTCTGCTAACAAGGAACCCTAATGTCACTCCTCGGAGGATACCCAAGACGTGTTCGGGACCCAAACTATTGCTAGTCCCTAAGCAAATCACTTGGCCTCATCAAAATCATTCAATCAATAAACTTGTACTAATCAGCGGAAATCATAAGGAATGTACATGGGCACATCTATCTAATCTCAAAATAGTATAATAAGTGAAAGACTAGTAGAAAAAACTAGCTCAATAAGTCATAACAATCAACATTCGACTCTAGTCTATGAAGCCTCTATCACCATCAAGCGGTGCCAATGACAGACCCATGGGCACCTCAATCAAAATAAAGCTAAACAAGTATAACTCTAAAATAATATGAAATCAATAAAATGAATCCTCCGGAGTAGGGGAGGCTCACCAATCAGATGAACGTCCTAGATCATTAATGACACACCTGTTCATGATCTCTAATCAGATGAATGTACAATACGTAAAATAACTAAATGAAATTGAAATAGGTAGAATAATATGAAACATCAAGCAACTCAAGAATAATAAACAATCAACATGTCAAATGTTTATCTAAGGCAAGAATAAAGAGTAGACAAGTGGCCCATCAACCAATCAACTCATCAATCAAATCCGACTCATCTTAAGGAACTCAACTCAACTCATCTCATCACATCTCATCTCATCTCGACTCAGAGTACTCAAGGTGGGAACTTTTTGGGAGTTTCTCTTATCCGACAACAATCACTTATAAGCCAATGATGTACAATAATCACCCTGATGTTGCCATGACCATTTTGTACTTTCTAGGTAGAGAACGAATCGAAACCATAATGGATAAGTTCAAAATGGAGACAATAATCCACAAGTCCTCTATTGTTTCAGGGACTTCAACATAATGTGATGTGATGGTCCTAATCCTCATCTACGCTTGGCTAAGTAGTTTGGCGAGTCCGAATTGGATTAACTCTTACTCTTTTGGTGCTCGATACTTCTCTCAAGACTCAATGCTCATAAGACAATCCATCCAATCAAATCGTCTCAATTAGTCTCGTAGAGGCACTCATCATTTAATCAGTCTCATAGGGACTCTCATCAAGTCATCAATCAACATCTCAATCAATAACTCAAGGCTTAGAACAATCATTTAGAAAGAATCAAATGGACAAATCGTTAGAGTTCATTTGTGGAGACTCATGGGACTATCAAGTTCTATCAATTTGTTATCATTCTCACATCACAATCACAATCACAATCGACATTCTCATTCAAGGCTCTAGACTCAACCCGTGTCTTCTTTCATGCATTCTTTCAAGTTAACACATAAAGTTTATGCAATATCTTATGAAAAAGTATTCAATTCAATAAAACAAGTTTATGATGATCATCGACGTACGAAAATACATGTACTAAATATAATTTTTTCAACAAAATAGTCAAGAATCATATATGTAGACTCATGAACTTTCAACTCTCTTCTAAGACCATCTGTGGGGCACTTGAAAGATAAATATCATGCTTTTAGTTCAGCTCTACATACCTAGGATGAAGCTATCAACAATCAACTTCAAGAATTGCCTTTGGATTCTTCAATCTACGCTTCTCTCTTCTCTTCTCTCAAGCCCTAGTCTTTCAAGTGATTGGAAAAGGACTTAGAATGGGGTTTTTTAGTCTTTTTATGCTCAAAATGACCTACTTTGGTTGTATTTTGAGTTTAAAAGGGGTTGAGAATTGTCTGGAATGCCCCTCATAAATTGAAAGAAAATTTTTTTCCTTTGGAGGAGCGGGTTCGCGACGTGGACCAATCGCGCCACAGAGTATTTTTTTCCAGAAATTTTCTGAACAAGTTTTCCAATCTCTATCAAAAAAATAAAAAATATATAACTGCCTATATGCGACATGGGCGCGACGCGCCTCTATCACATACCAACAATGGTTCTGCATTTTGGACCAAAAAATTATCTTTTGATTCGATGGCTCTAAAAGTCGATCGAGAATATTTGCCCACTCAATTTTTCATACTGATTCCATATCCGGCTTCAGATTTGCAAATAGAGCATGGGAAGACGCGTTATGTGCACATCTCTATTGTAGGGGTATTTTTGTAATTTTATCAGGTGTTACATCATCTCCCCCTTGGGATCATTCGTCCTCAAATGATGAGTAAAGGTGGATACCAAGGCACGAATAGACTCAAAATGCATCTCAACATTCACATCTATCAATGAAACTCTCAACTCTTTTTCAATTATCAATCAACTCTATTCAAAATCAAGAATAAACAATAAACTCAAGAAAAGATAATCGATTTAGTTAAGGTTAAGGAAATTACCTTCAACACTCTCATCATTAGGCACGAATAGGTATGGTATTTTTCTTTCATCTCTTCCTCAGCTTCCCCTTGTGGTTTTCTCAATGAATTGATCTCTCTATAAGACTTTGACTGAGGCTATCTCTTTGGTTCTCAATGTGTAAACCTGACGATCAAGAATTTGGACCAGAATCTCTTTGTAGGACAAGCTATCTTTCCCTCCAATACTCTTAACAGCGATCACCAAGGTAGAATCTCCCAAGCACTTCTCCAACATCGATACGTTGAACACTAATGAATACCTTCTAACTCGGAAGGCAATTCTAACTCATAAGCAACTTTCCTAATCCTCTTCACAATTTGATAAGGTCTAATATAGCGAGGACTCAATTTCCCCTTCTTCCTAAATCTTACGACACCCTTCATAGGTGACACTTTCAAGTATACCCATCATTTACCTCAAACTCTAAGTCTCTTCTCCTCACAATGTTGTAGGATTTTGAGTGACTTTGTGCAGTCTTCAACCTCTCTTTAATGACCTTAACCTTCTCCATTAATTGATGGACAAGACTGGCCCTATCAACTCAACTTCTCTAACTTTAAACTATCCAATTATTGATCCACATCTCCTCCCATACAAAGCTTAGTAAGGAGCTATTTAAATGCTCGCATAATAACTATTGTTATATGCAAATTCAATCAATAGTAGGTGATTATCCCAATTTTCTTTGAAATCAAGAACACAGGTTCTCAACATATCCTCTAACGTCTGAATGGTATGCTCTGTCTGACTATCTGTTTGTGGATGAAAGGCTGTACTCAAATTCACTTTCATACCCAATCCTTTCTGGAAGATCTCCAAAGTTGGGATGTGAATTGAGCCCTTCTTTTCGAGATCCCCATGCAACCTAACAATCTCTTGGATGTATAAGTTAGCATACTCCTCCGCAGTGTTAGTTGTCTTGACTGCTAAAAAATGAGCCAATTTGGTCATCCTATCCATAGTTACCCAAATCAAATCATGTTGCTTTTGAGACCTCAATCAGTAATGAAGTCCATATTGACCATCTCCCACTTCTATTTTGGAATTTCAAAGTTCTAAGCTAATCCACATGATCTTTCATGATTAAATTTCACTTGCTGGTAAGTCGAGCATTTGGAAACAAATTCAGCAATATCCCTTTTCATTCCGCTCCACTAATAGACTTTTCTCAAGTCGTGGTACATCTTGGTAGAGCTAGGATAAATAAAATATCTAGAGCTATGGGCTTTCGCCATCATCCTTTGTCGAATACCATCAACACCTGGGACGCACAATCTACTCTGGTATCTCAAAACTCTATCGCCTCCTTCGGAGAAAACCATTATTTTTTGTTTATGGACAACCTTATTTAATTGGAGTATGATAGGATCTTAGTCTTGTTTTTCTTTCTCCTCTGGAACTAAGGGTAAAGCAGACCCATTTTGAACATTGACTCCTCCCTCATCATTCTCCTCAAGTTGAACTCCCAATCAAGCTAATTGATGCACTTTTTTAGCTAATTCCTTCTTTCCTTCCTCAACATGGGCTGTGCTACCCATTTAAAACTTGCTAAGAGCATCAGCAATAATGTTAGCTTTTTCTGTATGGTAGAAAATGCTCATGTCTTAATCCTTGAGCAACTCCAACCATCTCCTCTATCGTAAGTTGAACTCTTTCTGACTGAAGACATATTGCAAGCTCTTGTGATCATGAACACATCCATATGCACTCTATACAAATAGTGGCGCTAGATTTTAAGTGCAAACACCATTGCTGCCAACTCAAGATCATGGGACGGATAGTTCCGCTCATGAACCGTAAGTTTTTCGAAAGCATAGGCTATCACTTTCCCTCTTTGCATCAGCGCACAACCCAATCCAACTCTAAAAGTATCATAATAGATTACAAAGTCCTCCATCCAATCGGGCAAAGTTAAAACTAGTGCAGTAGTCAGTCTTGTCTCCAACTTTTGAAAGCTTTTCTCACATTCGTCGGACCACTGAAATTTGACCTTTTTCTAAGTCAACTTAGTCAATGGTGCGGATAGGGAAGAAAATCCATCAACAAGTCGGCGGTAGTAGCCTGCCAACCTAAGAAACTTCTCATGTCAGTCCGAGAAGTTGGTCTGGCTAGTTCTTAACTGCTTCATTCTTTTGGGAATCCACTCGAATACCATCACCGGAGACAATATGGCCAAGGAAAGCCACTGACGTAAGCTAGAACTCACATTCAAGAATTTCACATACAATTCATGGTCCTTAAGTGTTTGGAGGACAATTCTGAGGTAATTAACATGCTCTTCTTCATCTGTTGAATACACCAAAATATCTTTGATGAACACAATCACAAACATATCGAGCTATTATCTGAATACTGTATTCATCAAGTCAATAAAGGCTTTAGGTGTATTAGTCAACCCAAAGGACATGACTAAGAACTCGAAATGGCCATATCTAGTCCTAAAGGCTTCTTTTGGGATATCGCATTCTATTACTTTCAATTAATGGTAACCAGATCAAAGGTCTATCTTTAAGAAATAAGAGGCACCCTAAAGTTAGTTGAACAAATCATCAATCCTTGGGAGAGGATAATTATTCTTTATGGTGAGCTTTTTCAGTTGCCTATAGTCAATACACATTCTGAGAGACCTATCTTTCTTTCGGACGAATAGGACAGGGGCATCCCAAGGAGAAACACTCGGCCTTATGAAGCCCTTCTCCAACAGATCTTTCAATTGTTCTTTCAACTCTTTTAACTCAGCGAGGGCCATCCTATAAGGTGGAATTAAGTTAGGCTAGGTATCGGAAGGATATCGACCCGAAAGTTAATATCGCTATCAGGAGGGACTCTGGGCAGATCCTCAGGAAACACTTCATGAAACTGATTCACAATCAAAACTGACTTAAGAGTAAGACTCAACATCATCAGATTTAACCCTCACAAAATGGTAGATACAACCATTAGAAATAACCTTTCTGGCTCTAAGATATGAGGTAAACTTTCCTCTAGGTGCAACAGAGTCACCCTTCCACTCTAGAATCGGTTCATTCGAGAATTGGAACTTAATGGTTTGGGCTCTACAATCAACGTGAATAATAGGTGTAAAACTAATCAATACCAAGGATTACATCAAAATCAGTCATATCCAACTCAACCAAATCAATGATAGTATCCCTATGATAGATGGACACTACACAAGCTCTATAAACTCTCTCAGCTCGAATAGACTCGCCCACTGTAGTAGAAATATCAAAGGGGTTCAATAAGACTCTCAGGGGTTCTATCAAATCTACTGGCCATATAAAGAGTTACAAAAGATAATGTGGCACCCAGATCCATCAAAACATATCAATCAAAAGAAAATACTCGAATCATACCCGTCATGACATCTGGGGAGTTCTCCTGATCATGACTACTACCCATGGCATACAAATGGTTTGTTTCTTTGCTTGTACCTGATGTATTACCTCTCTAGTTTGCTCTAGTTGGTAGGGCTGGTGTATTAATTGAGCTCGATTAGCCTACTTTGGATAATCTCTTTGATAGTGACCCGCTTCGCCACACTTGTAGCATATATCACTCCCCTCATGATATTTCCCCAAGCGCAATTTACCACACGTACCACATGATGGCTTACCCATTAAACCTTGAGTCGCACTAGCTTGTGACTAAGATTTATGGGCTCCAACATTCTGGGACCTCAGATCATTCCTGATTCTGTGACAGGCGTACTAGCAGATAAAGATCATGGCCTCGTTTGAAACCTGTTACCATTCCCCTTTTTTGCAACCTCATGGCTAGATGTTTTTGCTTTCTTACTTCAGAACTCCTCTCCATCATGCTGCCTTTCCTCATTAGCTTATTGCATGAAAGTCATCAATCTCCCAATATCCATGTCACTCACGAGCATTGCTCCCCTCCTATCTCTCTTTGGCTCTCTATTCAACCCATCAACATACATTCCCATTCTCCCCCTTATATCAGCAACCATATCCAGAGCATATTGAGATAGTTGAGTAAAATTCAGCCCATACTCTTGCATAGTCATAGGACCTATTTCAAGTTTAACAACTCTCTTCAAGTTCAAGAACTCTCTTACCTTAGTCTCTCATCGTTCTCTTGGGAAGAAGCGCCCTAAGAAAGCTTTCTCAAACATTGCCCATGTCAGCACTGGGGCATCCTCTCCTCTACCCTTCTTGCATTGGTCGAAGCAAAGTCTGGCCACACCCTTGAGTTGGTAAGCAACTAGTACAACCCTGTCAGCATCAGCCACATGCATCACTTGGAACACTTTCTGAAGCTCCTCCACATAGTTCTCAGGATCCTCAAAGGATGCAGACCCTACGAACTTAGGCGAATTCATCCACAAGAATTCCCAAACTCTTGATGTGTCATGTGCATTCTGTCTACTAACTCCTTATCTCACAAAGGTGTTGTGAAAGCTTGGGGTAAAGTTTGAATAGCCTGGCGTAGCTTCCATTGGAGACCTCATCTTATGGGGGCTGTTCAATAGGGACAGCTGGTTCCACGGGCTACTCATGTCCTTGATGCTCAGGTGGGTTAACATTATATCTATTGGGATGTCCTCAACCTCTGACGGCTCTTCTAGGGGGCATGATCATAACTCTGTAACATACAAAACATGAATTAGAAAAGGACCATTCATAGAGTATAACTCTATAGCACGATTTAGAACATGAAAAAAGTGAAATAATCCCTAATGTCTCTTCACGCTAATCATAAGGACACTACTAGACATGGTTTTATAGACTCCCTAGGACACTTGAACTCATGCGCTGATACCAAGTTTGTCATGCCCCGGGAGGATTCCCAAGATATGACCGGCACCCAGAGACTGTTGCTAGCCCCCAAGCGAACTACTTGGCCTCATCACAATCATTCAATAAATAAACTTCTACTAATCAGTAAAAGTCATAAAGAATGTAAATGGGCACATCTATCTAATCTTAAAATAGTATAATAAATGAATGGCCAGTAGAAAGAACTAGCTCAACAAATCATAACAATCAACATTCGACTCTAGTCTATGAAGCCTCTATCACTATCAAGTGGTTCCAATGACAGACCCATGACTACCTCAAAATAAAGTAAAGCTAATCAAATCTAACTCTATAAGCAAGATAAAATAAAGTAATGAATCCTCCGAAGTAGACCCATGACTACCTCAATCAAAATAAAGCTCAATCTAACTTTAAAGTAAGATAAAATCAATAAAATGAATCCTCCAGAGTAGGGGAGACTCACCAATTAGCTGAACGTCCTAGATCCTCAAAGATGCGCCTGTTAATGATCTCTAATCCTTGTATCTGCATCATAAAATGATATAGCACCGAGTAACGTTAGTACGTGGAATGTACGGTATGTAAAATAGCTGAATGAGGCTGAAATAGGTAGAATAATAAGAAACATCAAGCAACTCAAGAATAATAAACAATCAACATGTCAAATGTCTATCTAAGGCAAGAATAAAGAGTGGACAAGTGACCCATCAACCAATCAACTCATCAATCAAATCAGACTCATCTCAAGGAACTCAACTCAACTCACCTCTTCACATCTCATCTCATCTTGACTCAGAGAAATCAAGGTCGGAAAACTTTATGGGAGTTTCTCTTATCCAACAATAATCACTTATGAGCCAGTATTTGTACAACAATCACGCTGATGTTACTATGACAATTTCGTACTTGCCAGGTAGAGCATGAATCAAAACCATAATGGACAAGTCCAAAATAGAAACAACAATCCACAAGTCCTCTATTGTTTTAGAGACTTCTAATTAGAGGGGACCTCAACATAATGTGATATGATCATCCTAATCCTCACCTATACTGGGTTATGTAGTTTGATGAGAGCGAGTTGGATTAACTCTTACTCTTTTGATGCTCGATACTCCTCCCAAGAGTCAATGCTCATAAGACAATCCACCAACCAAATTATCTCAATAAGCCTCTTAGAGGCACTCATCATTTAGTCAGTCTCATAGGGACTTTCATCAGCTGATCAATTAATATCTCAATCAATAGCTCAAGACTTAGAACAATCATTTGGAAACAATCGAATGGAAAAATCATTAGAGTTCATTTGTGGAGACTCATGGGACTATCAAGTTCTATTGATTCATTATCATTCTCGCATCACACTCACAATCGACATTCTCATTCAAGATTGCAGACTCAATCCCTATCTTCTTTTATGCATGCTTTCAAGTTAACACCTAGGATTTATGCAATATCTTATGAAAAAGTATTCAATTCAAGAAAATAAGTTTATGATGATCATCAACGTATGAAAATACATGTACTAAATATAATTTTTCAAGAAAATAATCAAAAATCATATATGTATGAACTTTCAACTCTCTTCTAAGACCATCTATGGGGAACATGAGAGAACAATCTCATGCTCTTAGTTTAGCCTTACATACCAGGGATGAAGCTATCAACAATCAACTTCAAGAATTGCCTTCAAATTCTTTAATCTATGTTTCTCTCTTCTCATCTCTCAAGCCCCAGTCTTTCAAGTGATTGAAAAAGGACTTAGAATGGGATTTTAACCCTTTTAACTCTCAAAATGACCTATTTTAATCGTATTTTGGGTTTAAGATGGGTTGGGAATTGTCCAAAATGCCCCTCATGAATTAAAAGAAGATTTTCACCTTCAGAAGAGCGGGTTCGCAAGTGGACCCATCATGCCAAAGTGTATTATTTTTTAAAAAATTTTTGAATAAGTTTTCCAATCTCCATCGAAAAATAAAAAAATATAAATGCCTGTACGCAACAGGGATGCGACGCACCTCTATCGCACACCAACACTGGTTCTGTGTTTTGGATCGAAAAATTATCTTTTGATCCGATGGTTCTAAAAATTGATCAAGACTATTTTCCCACTAAATTTATGCTGATCGCATATTCGGCCTCGAATTTTTAAATAGAGCATGGAAAGACGCGTTATGCATACATCTCTATTCTAGAATATTTTAATAATTTTACCAGGTGTTACACCTAAGATTCTTGAAGCCGCCTTATGTCGGTGTCATTGATGAACTTTGACCTTTTGTTTTACGTGAGTTGCAACTATATGAAGCTATAACACTTGATTTCATGCTTATAATATTGTGATTTCCAATGCAAGTTGGGAAAGCTAGAGGTCAAACTGAGTGTTACATGAGAGATTATGTTGTGGAGGTCAGATTGTGACTGAAATTGAGTGTTACATGGAAAATTTTCAAGAAATTGCTGACATAGCATGGTGGGACCAACTCATGTCTCTACAAAGATTTCCAATCGTATTCTCAAATTTGCTTGCATAGTTGATGTCACTAACAAACACTACCAAGATGGATATGTATAGAGAAATATAACAGAAGGGAAGATTTGAAGATTCAACAAAAGAAGGGAAAACTATAAAGAAGGAAGATTTTGAAAATGAGAACTTTGTAATGGAAGAAGACTCTTTGATTTTAGTTTTGGTTGGTTACAAATAACTATGACCACCCCAATTTATACTTATGTAGGGATGCTTCTAGAAATTATTCTAGATATATCTACAAGAAATATCAAGGTAACTTTTTCTAACTGTCTAATAAAAATCTTGATTATTCTATAATTTACTATAAATATCTTTATAAAATATCTTATACTCTAGACTTTATAGATTTTTTTAAATACAAATATTCAAAATATTACAATACAAAATTCTAGAATGGTTTACTAAATATCTAATATATTTGTACCTCCAAAAAAATTATCTTTATTTTCACACTCCTCCTTAATGTGATTTTTTTGGAAACTACCCCACCCTTGTTGTGAAAGAACTCAAAAAAAGCTTCTAAACGTTCCTTAGTGAAGATCTCAATAATTTTCTTCAAACTCCTTTTAGTTGTTCTAGTGATGAATGTTTTTGGTAATCGATTGTATCTGCAAAGAAATAAGAATACGTATTGCTAAAATCTTTATCTTTGTAGTATCCTGACTTGAGATATTTTTTTGTAGACTTTTCGAACCATATGAACCATCTCCTTCTTGAGTTTTTGAGCTCCCCCTTTCTCTTAACTTCTCGATAATTATATTATCTAAGAAAATACCATTAATTCTTGTAAAGTCTCGACACCAACATAGGATCCACTGCTATATTCTTTTTTCAGCTCTTTAATAGAAATTTTGGTCACTTCAAAGCTGTCAAAAATAATGTCCTTTATCTCTTCATTTGAAATTAAGAGTAATATCAGCTTCATCCGTTTGATCTCTACTTTGACATCTACTTCTAGAATTTTCTCAGAGTCATTAATTGCCTTTCATATTGCAGATGATTGGCCAAAGACTTCAACTTCAAATATATCTCCCTCATTGCTTTCTCTGGAATGCTTGACATTAGCATATATAGTTTCAAATACTACTTCTTGAGGATCTACTTCTTTGATTTCTTCAATAGAAGCTACCATATCACCAGTATGAATAACTTCAAAATTTCTTGCTTCATACTAATAATATCAGTGTCTTGCTTTTCTATGTAACCGACTGTGTTATATCTGAATCTCGATCCAATCTCTATCAAGGTTGATAGAAACCATGACATCTATTTCTCGAGCCTCAGCTATTAAAAGAAGATTTTCACCCTCAATCTAATCTCTATCAAGGTTGATAGAAACCATGACATCTATTTCTCGAGCCTCAGCTAGGAAGCACCTTCCCCAGTCTTTTTTTGCATGAAAATATCTTTTTAAGTGCCCTATATTGCCACACTGATAGCATATGAGAGGCTTCTTGCTATAATAATTAGAAGGCTCTTCCTTCTTTCTAGGTAAGGTTGAACCACCTAAGGATCGATCATGCGGTGTATCTCTCGATTATTCCTTAAAATTCCTCTTGATGGCTACAAGAGAATTTTCTTCCCCTTCATTAACAAATACATATTAGCCAATTTTTTGGCTAGTATGTCCTGTGACAACAATAAATTCTCAAATTCCTCCAAGGACAGTTGTTGAGCCCACCCTTGAATTGATGTCACAAATGAAATATATTCAGGTTTCAAACTATGAATAATAATTCTTCTCATTTATGCATCAGAGGTAGCCTCCTTTGGATTCAACAAAGATATCTCAGAACATATGTTCTTAATCTTCAAAAAAAACTTGGCGATAGAGAGATTACCTTGAATGGTGTTAGTCAATTCATTCTTCAGCATCTGTAGTATTGCTTCATTCTGTTTATTGAACAATAATGGTCTTCCATATTTCATGAGCTGATTGAGGAGATTGTCCTCTTCAGGATAAACTCTGCCTTCACATTAATCTGCTTCCACGTCTTGTATGCAAACTACTTTTCGTTCCATCATCAGGAGGACTTACGTTATTTCCATTAAAAATCTCCCACAAATCTTCACCCACAATGTATGATTCCATACATGTGTTCCATACCTTGTTATTAGACTAGTTCAACAACTCGATCTTCAATCCATTAACACTACCGTTAAAATCTATTTGGATAAACCAGCTAAATCACGTACAAGCCAATCTTGAAGTAAATCAATAAGCTAATATATAGCTATGGCCCTGATTTCATGTAGAGAAATATAGCAGAATAAAAGTATAATCGAGAGAACTTCTGTTAGCCCAAGATCGTCAAATAAGATCGGAAGAGTCAATTAAAGAAGGGGAAGCTAGAAATGAGAAGGAAGATTTTGGAAATGAGAACTTTGTAATGGAAGAAGATTCTTTGATTTTAGTTTTGGTTGGTTACAAATGACTATGACCATCCCTATTTATACTTGTGTAGAGATGCTTCTAGAAAACATTCTAGATATATCTACAAGAAATATCTAGGTAACTTTTTTCAACTATCTAATAAGAATCTAGATTATTCTATAATTTACTACAAATATCTTCCTAAAATATCTAATACTCTAGACTTTACAAATTTTTTTCTAAATATAAATATTCAAGATATTACAATAGAAAAAATCCTAGAAAGGTTGTACATCCAAAAAATCATCTTTATTTTCACAATATGCTCTTCTTTATATGTACCAAGTTTCTTTTAGCTAGACAAATATGAAAACAGTATGAAAGAATAGCCTTAAGTAGTTGCAATTCAGCCATAAGGGATGAATAATAATAATGCGTAAATGTCAGAATAAGCACATGACTAGACATCAAAATATAAAAGCTGACTCCCCAAAATTACCATACTTGATAATTCTCAACCTTTTTCTTGCGAACAAATCTGATATAGTTCCAACCCCAAAACATAAGTCATGATGACACCTATGTTCCCAACCGATAGATAAGACAACTGATGTGCCTCAAGTTATTAAAGCAACTTATTACAGGAGGCCAAAATAAATAATTAAAAGATTTAGTAACTTTCGTGAGATAGTTATGGGGTGGTTTTCTTTTTTCTTTTCTTTTTTGTAGAAAAAAGGGCAAGGCAGTTAGAACAAGGTGTTTAAAAAAGGTATAGGAAATTCTGGGAGAGTTCTAGCCTCTCGAATGTCAGGTTGTGATCTCTTTACTCTTAGATTGTGTATTGTATAACTAAAGTTCATTCATGTCTTAGGATGTAATTTATGGTGTTGGCAGTGTCCTAGAGGTTGTTTTTTCATATTTCTTGTTGTAATATTAGTGTATCTAGTGTGAAACATGATATTTGTTACTTTATTTAATATATCAACAATAAAGTCTATCAATTTGGTGTTGGAGCTGTAATGTTTAGAGATGGTGAGTAGAATGGAAGGACAAGTCGAACACGTGAAGACTAATTTGACAGAGGTAATAGAAAATGCTAGAAAACTGGCAGGATGGTATAAAAAATGAGTCTAATTGAAGCACAAGGGAGAGTTGTGATGGCAGAAGCATCCCTTGGTCAAATTACAAGGTAGGGAACACATGTATGGATTATTATCTGGCATACTTTTGAATGGGTAGAAAGAGAAAATTCTAGCAGAAGTAATGCTTTTACGGGTTCAAACATTAAGGGGATAGCTCAAAAGGTGGTGGATTGAAATTCTGTTTTGCTGCAAGTTCAAGGTTTTCAAATTTGAACCAAACACTGGAAATTTAAACAATAAACTAAGTGGATCTAGACCCAATTATCCTAGGGTCACAAACATAATTGAAGCATGTGACACAATAAACGGATCAATATGTCATAACACTGATTGTCCTGTGCACACTACCGCAAATCAGAGGGACAATTCAGAAGGATGTCTGATCCAAAATTTGCTCAAAAAAAAGACAACAATGGTTATGTTTCAGATGTGATGAAAATTTGGCCCCAATAATCGTTGTAAAAAATGGCAGCTTCATCTATTGATTAGTTCAGAGACACCAAATACAAATGTAGTTAAAGGGGAAACTAAGGGTACTACACTAGTGTAGGATCTGCAATTTTTGGACTTTCACCTTGAGGACAAGGTAGGGGTGACAATGGGGCGGGTGGAGCTCAACCCGTAGAATTTTTAAACCGCTCCACCCCGCATGATGACTTTTTTTATTTTCAACCTGCCCTGCCTTGTCCCGCATAGACCTGTCTCAACTTGCCTCTCTTAAATTTTAAAGTTTTTTATTTTTAATTGAATTTAATATGAAAAATTAAAATTCATAATCTTTTTTAAAGAAATTTCACTAATTAAAATCTCAACAACTCATTAATTATTTTTAGTTGACATTTCAATAATTATTTCTTAATCGTTAATTAAAAAACCATTCTAGATATATCTACAAGAAATATCTAGGTAAACTTTTCTAACTATCTAATAAGAATCTAGATTATTCTATAATTTACTACAAAGATCTTCCTAAAATATCTAATACTCTAGATTTTATAGATTTTTTCTAAATACAAATATTCAAGATATTACAATACAAAATTCTAGAAAGATTTACCAAATATCAAAAATATTTGTACCTCCAAAAAATCATCTTTATTTTCACAATATGTTCATCTTTATATGTACCAAGTTTTGATTAGCTAGACAAATCTGAAAACAATGTGAAAGAGTAGTCTTAAGTAGTTGTAATTCAGCTATAAGGGATGAATTATCAAATAATAATGTGTAAATGTCATAATAAGCACATGACTAGACATCAAAATGTAAAAGTTGACAGGATAATTAAAGCACAAGAGAGAGTTGTGATTGCAGAAGCATCCCTTAGTCAAATTACAAGGTAGGGAACATATATATGGACTATTTCTGGCCTACTTTTGAATGGGATGAAAGAGAAAATTCTAGCCAAAGTAATGCTTTAACGGGCTCAAACATTGAAAGAGATTCTGTGATAGCTCAAAAGGTGGAGAATTGAAATTCTATTTTACCGCAAGCTCAAGGTTTTCAAATTTGAAGTAAAAACAGGAAGTTCATACAGTAAACCAGTTGGATCTAGAACCAATTATCCTAGAGTGACAAACATACTTGAAGTACGTGACTCAATAAACAAATCAATATATCATAACACTGATTGTCCAGTTCACACTACCGCAAATCAGAGGGACAATTCAAAATATAAAGTAAAAAAGTAACTGACAAGCAAAATATACCAAACACTTTGTCTTTTAAAATGAAATGTAGAAATGTGAAATACCACCTAAGATTGGTGTCATAAGTACAAGACCTTCTACAATACGATACAAGTTTGAAATTGGAACAACAAGTCCAATTGTAAGAAAATTTGTGCACACACACATACTAAAGTCATACCATTATATGTGCAGTGCTTGTTGTGGTTCTTAATTTCCTAATCCAGAAAATGGAAGGAGAGGCTCTGGAGAAACACATCAATGTTTTGAGAATTTTCCTTTCTTCTCCGAAATCAATGGGTTTTTTTTGCTCAATGCACATCCTTACCAAAGATGGAGCACAGGCAAGAATAACTTTACAAAAAGCAATTCAGTTTTTGAGCACTCATAAGAATTGATCGCCATATACTTGAGATTGTTGAATTGTAGGTCTAAGCTAGTGACCGATCGATCTAAGTATTTCAAAACCACTATAGCATTATCGCCGAAAACACATACCTAATGGTACAGAACAATTAAGTAAAACTTCTTGTGCTTACATATACATATTACATATATACATTCCATCATAGAAGTTAAAAAACTTAGAGAGGAGTGAAACTAGTATTCAAAATGGCAGAAACTCAGGAGCAATAAATGGCAATTACAACCAACATCCAATGCATACTATGCCATACACAAAAGAAAGAAATACACTTGAAGTTTATAGTTTTTCATTACTTAACAAAATCTGAAGTATACTAAAATTAGGGCAACTCTTAATCAATTATAGAGCGCAAATAGTCTGACCCAGATTTCCTAAGTCTATTCCTAATGTCAGCTTTTGCAAGCTCACAAAAGGAACCCCCTTTGGAATTGTCTCAGCAGTCAAAAGACTCAGAAAAATGAAAATTAAAATTACATAAGATATAAAAGTGTAACATGTATGTCAAGTGCTTACCTCAAGGCAACTTACCTCCATTTGGAGAAACTCAAGAGTAGCTACGTCGCTTAAAAGAAGCTTTTCCAAAGTTGCTCTTTCATCATGTTCATCTATTTTAAGTTGTAACTTTCTCAATCCTTTGTTGTTATAATTTAGATCAAGATAGGGACACCCATGAACAACCAAAGACTCCAACTCTGATGAGACAATTATGTTCAGGTATTGAGTGCCATGATAGTCCACCAAGGCTAAATTGACAAGAAGAGGGCAAGTGATAGCACGAAGTGCAGTCGTTTGGGCAAAGGATATCTTTTGCAAATGAAGGTTTAGTAGATGCCGAAAGCCAATAAAGGAATTTGGTGGTTTGAATAAACACTCAAAAAGTTCCAAATGTGTCAGGGTTAGACAGTTGAGTACACAATTAGGCACTATATATGTAGGATAATGTGGCATATAACCTGGCATGCAAAGGTATAGCTCTTTGACATTATTTCTGGTGACATTAAGCATCCACCTATCAATATGTGCATATAAAGACGAATGTGTTGTTTCCACAAGATGAAACTTCACAATGGCTCCAAGATGTTGTAAGAGAACTGAATCTACTATACGTTAGAAAACTTGTCGGATTTTGCAATATGTCAAAAAGTCCATGTTCAACCCCAAATATGGAAGCCTAGTCCAAATGTATCTCCATTTTTTGGACAAAATACTGGTTTTAGCTACGTCTTCAATAGGAAGAAGCTCTAGGATATGATCTATAACATTTGCTGGTAATTCACTGATTCTATCTTCTCGTACCCCTCCAACAACTCTTTTAGCATCTGCGAGACGAAATTGAATAATAATTTATGTCATGTTTGGTTAGTTGTACTAGGAAAAACAATCACAGTATAGAGTAGCATTTGAACATAATTCTTTATAACCATTTTTATAAGATCAAACTTGATCTTTCTTTATGTTAAACGATCTCACAATTATTGAGGTATTCAATAGAATCACTAGAAAACCTTTGAAAACCTTCAAGGCTTTTCATATAAATCCAATTATCTAGACATGACAACAATTTTACTATATGCATTCAAGTTTTTCATATATTGCTTGACCAAAAGAAACTTCATTGTATCCACCACAAGAGAACACATCTATTATGCAATAACTCATTTGTACCCCCATATCTTATTGTTAGGACTTTAAGTCCAAAATATTACTTTTCCAAGTGAAATAAAATGCAGTTGAATTATATATCTTGGTCAATCATTTATCTCTCCACATTGTTTGAAATATTTAAAGTCATTACCATTTATAATATTGAGGATACATCATGTTGATATTAGTTCCAATGCAATATAATATATCGAGATCTCTTTATTTTTAAAATTATTTTTAGGTGCTTGAACTTTGCCAAGCTTGTATAAAGTGTTACGATGTGGTGCTCTTTAAAGTATTTGCTTCATTATTATTACCATCTCTGGATTATTTGCTTATCTCTTTCTTCAAGGAGTTTAATTTTTAAAAGTGATTCATCTATCACACTTTATACGTGCCATAGGAACTATTCTTCAAGGACTTTTCATTGAAGCGTCTGCCGCTGTGTTAATCAAACATTTATATAATAATTACAGCCGTGATTTTAAATTTTAAGTAATATGGTACACCTATAACATATAGTCATATGACATAATTATTGTAACTTAATTAATTACTTTTCTAAATTGAAACTTTTAGTTATAATATATTTGAAAATGTTGACTAACAATATATTTGAAAATGTTAACTTCATGAGTCCAACAATAATAGAAATTTTATCTCAAACATATGCTTGCCTTTGTAAACTGACACTTATATAGTTTATCTATAAATCCATTAAAAAATTATTTTAGTGGTTCCCCGTAAACATTTTCACATGAGCTACAAAAGCAATGTATTAGTTTTACTGAAGCAATCAAAAGACAACATAAAAGAGATATAAAGCAAGGCGTCAAATAGATATCCAAATTATGATTTCATAAATTTTATTTTACCACCGTGGATCTTGAGAAAAAGAAGTCTCATTTTCATTAGAAAACCTACATATTGTAATTGAAAGAGCATCAATACGAAAAATTATTTGATGTTGGTGTCACCACTCACCTAATATGCATTCCGCAATCTTTAAAATATTTGTGATCGACTTCATAAAATCTAACAGTGAAATTTCTTATATTGTTTTTTCTTAATTAGTTTATATATATTCTCAGGTCTTAGAGTATCTACTCTTTTTCATGTACTTGGTCAGGATAGTAATTGATTTCCATTAGTTGCATCTTTAGCCAAAGTATTTAATTACTTCAAAACTTCCTGTCGTCAATTATTTATGATTTTTATTTCTCTCTTGATGTTCGTAGCACAAAAATGAAAACCCTACTAGTTTGATGCGAACAAATTTATACATGTATATAACTAAGGTGGTTCAAGGATTGTGCTGATAACGTATTATAACGAGCAATAGAGAACAAAAAATATAGACCAAAAAGATAGTAAAATATAGAGATTATTTTATTCAAATGCCTTCAAGTGTTTGTTTTCAAGAAGAACATCCTAATTTATAGGATGAGAAATCATCCAAAGGTTACAAAATTTAAGCCTAATATTAACTAGGTATATATATAAGACAACATTCATTAAATGAACATTCACCAAATCCATTGGATTCATATGACATCAACAACTTCTTCATGTATCTTTTTTCTTTTACATTTTTTCAGTCAGATGAGTTCATGTCTTGGCAACATTAATTTTTTAATTTTCCTATTCAACTTCAGTTTTAATCTTTTTCCCTTTCAAATATCATCGAATCATATCCAAATGTCCATAAGTGGAAGAAGAGAGAATGATGTACCTGTAGTCATGCTAATCCTTGATGTTTGAATTTGTATATTTTAGGGTGAAACAAGAACTTTACCAAATTCCAGTTGTTTATATCCTTCCGTTTAATTTTATAGAAGGCACTCAAGGAGTTGGAGATACTAGCTGCTGAGGAAGTATAGCTCTTTGTCTTTACTTTTCTGGCTAAATACTTATTCACCCTACTATATTTTGACCTAGACTTTGTTTGGATTGACTGGTTTCAAACATTTTTCAATTAAGATATCTTCAAAATTTAAAAGTACTTGTAAATATTTAATTTTAAATTAAAATAGTAAGATAAGACAATTGTCATAAATTAAAATTTTTAACTTATACTTTTGGCTTATCCAAACAGACTCTAGTTACTATTATTAAGTAATCTTTTTAGAGTAATTTGGAATTTGTACCTAACATATGTACTCTTCTGTAACATACACTTTATTTTATATTTAAATGATACGCAACCTCATTCCCTTAGTTCATCTTAAGTCATAGAAAATATTTTTTAGCGAAAAATAATTCACATATATGAAGTAGGAAATTACTTATAAGAACAACAAAAAGTCATTTAAATTATAAAAAAATAACAGAAAAGAAAGAAGGGGGGTGGACATAGTATGCTAGCAAAACTTAGATTATTTTTCATTCATTTTTTTGTTTAGCTGTTAGAATAATTAACAACTGATAGATCTGAATGTCCGATAATGTGACATTCTCTTAAGCTAGGATTTATATTTATCTTTTTTTTCCTTAGATTTTGTTTGCTTGTCCCTCATTTTTCCTATTTATTATGTGCTTTTAAAAAAAGAATCAATGTTACTCGTTTTTAGGAAAAAAATTATAAATCAATCCTTCAAAATGTACCAACAGTTGCATCTTTTCCTAACCTTACATAACAACTTCATATATCTATAACTTCCATTTTCAAACACAAACTTTTTTCAAATTTTCCATTCTTTTGTAGTGTGTGTTTTGTTTACAAAAAATGAACTGATTTGACCAAAAAAACAAAGAATGAGCTAATGCTTACATTAGAAAAACCTATGGAACATTTCACATCAATATGATTTGTCTCAAATCATGTAATTTTTTGTTGCTGCTTCTTTTCTTGGTAAGTACAATTTTCATATGACTTTTTTACTTTAGTTTTGAAAATCTTTTTGGTAATGACAATGCTAACTGAAATATGTCAAATGAATTGGGATTTTACTACCAATTTATAGCAGACGGCATTGTTCAACCCTACATTTAAAAGCATGTCCCAAATGTCCCCTCCCCCCCCCCCTTTCTTTTTTGGAAATGTATTGATTTTTGCTGCATCTTCGATCGGAAGAAGCTCAAGGATATGATCTACGACATTTCTTCATAGTTCACTAATTCAATCTTCTCTTTCCCCTCAAACAACAACTCTTTGAGCATTGTTCCTTAATTGAATAATCTTATATTCTCTTTTAGAGTACCTATGGCTCACTTTTTTCATTTTGATGGTAACTACATACCAACTCTACTGTTTATTCACTTACTATAATTGAGTAAGTTTTTTATATTAATTTGCGATTTGCAGCACTAATGTATGTGCTTTTTAATAATTTACACCCTATTTCATTTTCTCTAAAAACAATTTACATCCTTACTTAGTTACAAAGTCTTAAAATAAACAATATTTTCAATAATTCATAAAGTGTAGAATGGCAAATTACTCACCTCTTCAACTTCATTCTGCAAATATAGTAGGAAAGAAAATTTTGATATAGTATGCCATAGAAGCTTATCTTATTTTCCTTTCATTATTTGTTAAGCTATTGAAACAAATATTGATTACTATTAAATTTGAATAAAATAAGATAAATAAATAGTTATTGATTCGTCAAACAAGTATCAACTGTTACAAAATAATGTTTCTCACCTAATGAAGTGTTAACACCTCAGGAAGTCTAAGCTAAGATCAAACCATACTTATCAGGATCGAAGGGATTTAAGTGGTTAAGGATTCTACAAGAAATTGATTTATGGACACCATCTACAGACCATAAAAGGAACCACAAACTTTAGATGGGCTTGTGATCAAACTCCAAAATCAAGAATCTTAATTAGAGTTTTAAAGGTCTAGTATATGGGTCATAAATCAATTTACGAGTCATAGATAGACTTACAAATTAAAGTCCTAAAACTTGACTTGTAGCTTGGCCTTTTATGTACTACGTCTATGGTCCGAATACGGAACCATAGACCGTAGCTAGATCTCGTAGTTATAACTTTGTCAGAAAAGTTTGTATTTAGGCTTGATTTCTATGAAAGGTATCTATGTCCGATAAATCAATCCACAAGCCATAGATGGCCTCATGGAACCTGGTGATGTAGTTTTTAAGGTTGTTTTGGTATTGTTCCACTCTTTTAATCCTTATACTATGTTGATTTAGGTATTCTAAGTATTATGACCTAAACAACCATGAGTGACACCTACTTTAATCACTCGGTGGAGAACCAGTCGCCAATCCAATACAAACTCAACTTAAGCCATTAAGGTAACAATTCTATTAATTAAAACAATAGTCAAAATACTTAATAGAAACATACGATAATAATTTCATAGATTCTAAAACTCATTATTAAAATATCTAACATAGTATAAAATAACGGGATGCAACCCCAAAATAAAAGGATTTTAAGTCTGAACAATGTACTAGAATGAGAAGATAAATCCACAGCAACCCAGAAGAAGCATCTCACCTTTGGATTTAGAGAATACAAGAGTCACAACTTAGGTCACATAGTAGATGCTGGAATATTATATGTATTCAACAAAGAAAGAGCAAGTGCAATATCAACATAAGACAACAGTGTATTGGTAGAATGGTTAGATCCAAAGTACAAAGTATGGACACATAATTATCACATAGTAAATGCCGAACAACACATGTATAACCCAAGTCATCAATTCAACAAGACTCTCCGTCACTAATTTGACTTAATAATTAGGTGAAACATGTCCAGTATCTTCACATGTATATACCCGATTCACTCATAGAACCAACACATACGAGAACAATCAAACATGTACGAGACATGATACTCAAGCAAACCACATAGTAATTTATAGTAGAAGTGGTAACCAAGGTAACTGATAAATGTCCCATACAAGGCATGACACCTGATTTCACGATCCAATTTCAGGAGTTATGGAACTTGTCTTTATCCCACCGAGACAAGTCAACCTAGACAGATCACAACAGCATAAAATAAGATAATGCGGAAGCTAAAACAACATAACATAATAACAATAAGTCTATAAGGCATAAATTCAACTAAACCATCCTAGAACTAGTTGTCATAAGGTACAAGCCTCTAATACATCAAAATAAGAAGAAATGATACAAGTCTTAATAGTCTTTGTCTCTCAAATAGAAGAAAACTAATAAAATATCTGACAGTCTTGAGGGTATGGTGGAACAATAAGCAAGTACCTCTTAATTGTCAATAGCTTTATCCAAAAGGAGATGCAAAATGTCAGCAAGATCCGAGCTCACAACCTACACATATGTGTAGAAAACCAAGGATAAGTTCTGAGGTACCCAATAAGCAAACCCAATCATAGGTAGAGAATAAAAAATTAAGTACTCATTCCATCCTAGCTACATATCTCTAGACTATAAAACCTACACATAGGAAAGGCCAACCTACAAAATATAGATAATACAAATATTTACAATCTCATTTCATAGTGTCTCAATAGTCCAATCTTCACAATACATGAGGCTCAAGTCATTCATCATACTTTACAACTGTTTAATAGTTCAATCCCAATAATGTACAAGATTCGAGTCATCAACATGTATCACAATATTTAAATAGTTCAATCTTAACAATATACAAGATTTAAGTCATTCAATACATCACACTTTAGCAAATATATCAAATTCACGAGAGGAATGATATGATATGAAATACAATGCTATAACGTGCAAGCAATCCGATGCAAATGCCAAGTAATCATGATGCATGTCTATCCTATGATACACGTCTACTGTATAATGACCCTCTGGGTCATTTCTATGTTTCTGTGATTATTTTGTTGGTTTGAGCATGTGTATGAGAACCTCAGCCCATTTGCGACTTGTTAGTATTGTTGGGATAGTTATTGGTTGAGTTGGTTGTGAATTATGTGGATGTTTGAGTTAATGGGAAATTATAATCGTAAATATGAGTTTTCTGATAAAGTCTTAGCAAACGACCTCAAAATGAAATTTTGATGGTTCTATTAGTTCTGAAATAGCCGAATAAGGATAGCAGCATTGTTGATCCAAGGTTTAAGGGTCCTGGTATGAGTTTAAATCAGAAAATGTAAAATTAGTTTAACCAAAAGCTAAAAAGTGATTTTCTGTAAAAACCTAGCTAAACGTGCTCAAAATGAGAATCTAAGGGTGTGATCAACTTTGAAACATTGAATATAGCCTAAAATGACCTTTCATTGAATGGCAAGGATTTGCGAGTGCATTTTGGCTCCCTCAGTTCCTTTAGCTAAAATTAGCCAGAAAGAAGTGGGACTCTTATTTTCCCGTAGGATGCTCCGTTGGAAATTTTGACCATAATGTTAGATCAGGAATGTCAAAATCCATATGATTACACTATTTACTTGCACTAAATGGATATCAAACGGTCTCGAAATTCCCCCGATAAGTTTTTAGAATGGTTGTTGCAAACAGCAGAAGGCCAACCCTTCGTGTAGATGAAAGGCATAACGTCTCTATGGAAGGCAAGGGCACCAGTACCCCACATCCATGAGGCTAATAGCGCATCGTGAAGGCCTGGGTGTGCCATAGGTGCGTGATCGCAGTTCCTTGCTCGTGTTCACGATACCTCTATGACCAAGGCCTGCGTTTATGGCATGGCGCCCGCATTTGCGCAATATTTGGTGTGAGGTAATGCAGCCTATAAATGGCTTGTCGCGAAAACCTTTGAGCCAAATCTTTTCTACTTAATATTTTCATTGCAAGACTCCATTTATTGTGATTCAAAAGGCTACATTTTACAGATTTTCACAAGGAACGCCATGGAGGTGTTGAATTCCTCTTTCGATGCATATTTCGAGGTAAAATCATTGTTTTTCACTATGTATTGAAAATATACTAAAACTTTATATTTTGATATCTCCATTAATTCTCAACAAAATTAAGTAAAATTTGGGTCTAAGTTATTCTATTTTTTGAGAAGAATATTGTGGTATGTTTTATTTCTAATAATTTGATTGTATTTTGTGGGAATTTGACTGTGAAGTTTTATTTACAATTTCTGATAAGAAATATAATATTGTTTTTGAGTTGTTTCTATGTCTTTTGAGATCTATTTTGGCTCAATTTTTAGCTATAGACTTGAGGTAATGAAGGGATTATTTTATAGGGATTAGTTCATTATTTCGAGTGTGGACCCTATTTTTCCCCCTTTTTTTAGGTGCAATTGATGTAGTTTCACCCATTTTTTGAGTTTTTATAGTCAATTCAGTTGTGTGGACCTTGTGATTCATATTTTGATAGATGAGCAACGTCTAGAGACAATCAATAGGAAAAGCTTGAGGGAACTGACGAAGAGCACGAGAAACCATCTTCCCAGTAGGCTAGGCTTCTTTAAACCTTAGACTGAGTTGAAATGTATACATGTCTAAGCAGAAATATGTGAAAATGTGCTGGTTATGGAATGGGTTGCTAAATAATTTTGTGTATGGCTGGTTATGCTCCGTATGTGTAATGTATGATGATTTGAAATAGTAACCCTGTGTTGATGACTGTATTAGCTATAGCTTTGATAATAGCTGAGTTCCAGCAGTGTTACACTACGAGAGAGGTAGATGAAGGCTGAGGTCGTCTGTCAGGTACGTAACTATGTCTGACTCTTACGAGAGGTGTAGCCTAAGGCTACTGAGATATGATAGTTGGGAGAGTATAACTGACTGTATGCTATACTATGAGCTAGTTTTGAGGGTTAGATATGATGCCAAAGGGCCCGGTTGTTTTGGGTACCTATGGGACAACTGTAACTGTCTATGTTTTCTCTAAATATATAGTGTTAGATAGATTGGGACATACTCATCTTTGATTTTACATAGTTCTATATTGCTCTGTAACACATGCATTTATATACAATTATTACTGTTGTGCACTATTACTTTATGCTAGGATATGCACGTTATAGTCTGACAGGTGTGATAGTTGTGCTTGTTGGGCTTCATGAATCTTTCCATGAGATATGACATTGCTGGATCTCTGGATAGACTAGTTGAGCGGATGACTATTCCTATGCTTCGAGTCTTGGATGATGCATCTTGTGGTCCGAGACCTAGTGGCCACGTCTGAGAGTCCGAGTCCTGGGTGATACTCCTTCTGGTTCGAGTCCTGGTGTGCATATCTTTGAGTCTAAGCCTCGTATGATCTTTCTTGGGTCCGAGCACCTATTGGTTATTCTTTGGGTCTGAGACCCAGTCGATTACTCTTTGGGTCTAGGACCCTAAAAATTATTCTTTTGGTCTGGGACACTATTGATTATCTTTGGGTCGGGACCCTGCCCATTATTCTATGGGTCTAGGACCTTATTGATTATTCTTTGGGTCTGGGACCCTGTCGATTGTTCTTGGGTCTGGGACTGTAATAACCCTTATATTTTTAATGAAGGGTTAATTGGTAATTTTAACTAATAATTTTTATGAAAACAAAGAGCAACCCAGTTCTAAAAGAACCAGTGAGTCGCTACAATAGGAAAAAAGTTAGTGTAGCTTTTTATTCTTTTCTCTTGGAAGAAAACACGTGGTTCATCAAGGCTATTCGGAGAAATTCATACATAGAATCAACTTTATTTTTGTAACAGTTTTTGGGTGATAAAGTAAAGGTATTTTCTTGTTGTTGCATGCTCTTGTTAGTTGAAAACATATTTACTAGAATTTTCACCAATTAGGTTTAACAATAAGATTAAGAATACATTTATTTTTAGTTTATAGTCTAAGGTATTGGGTATTACGATTTAACCCTAAACTTGAAGACTAGGGATATTGAGACTTGAGTTTGGTCAACATAATTGATATCGATAATCAATATTTTTTTCATAGATTGAGGCAAATAGGGGAAGTTTTGGTGGGTGTTCTACGCGTGCAAAGTTGTGGAACTTGTCATTAATAAAATAAGTGAGACTTCAAGCTTTAATGCTTGCTTTTCAAATAACATTTGAAGAAAAATATATTTTTCTCTTTTTGGTGTATGTGTTGGGACAAGCATGTGCTTGACAGAGTTGATATTTTTTTTATCAGCCCTAGATATGCTGTTTTTTAGAAGAATATAGAATATTTTCATGAGTTATATGTGATGTTATGCTGGATATCCTTTCGTTGTTACTGTGATGAGGTTATTAGGGGCATACTTAGTTATCGTAATATGTCAGGGGCATACCCAAGCTATCGTAATATGTTAGGGGCTTTGTACACGCTGCCGTAGTACATTTTTAGGGTATTATACATGCTGCCATGGACTTATTGGAGTGATGGGTTGATTTCCTTCACTGCCATTTATGACAAGTTTTTAGTGTGGATTGAATTGAGACATGTAGTGACCCTTTTTGAACATTAGTTTGAACTTATTAAGCTTATTATGAAGTATATTCTTGTGTATAATACTTATGTATATCCGTTGTGCAGATGTATTTTATAAATCTTGTTCTAGGTGTATTAAAGTAGCGAGTCGAGGATCTTACTAGGTTATATTTATATATAGCTCACTCCTTACTTGCATGTCAATGCAGATACTGTTACAGAGGGTGAGCCTTACGGCTGATGAGTTTGTTTCCATGGAATATGTTGCTGAAGTGAGCCTTTGCATTGTTTGTGGAGGCTACTACTTTAACTCTATCTGTTATAGTTTATGTTTTTCTTCTTTTTGGGGTTTGTATGCTCGACAGTTAAACTCATATCATTCTATTAGATGTTCCATGATCTTATTGTCGAATTTGGGCGACAAATATTTTGTTAAATAACTATTTCTTTCCATAAAGTTTCTATGTGATATTGGTTTAATAATTATTCCATTTTAATGGGTGTCTATGAGTTCTAGAGTTGCACATATTATATTCTTAGTTGTTGGATAGTTTGGGTGTGTATAGACATTTGGTTCTCCCCATAAATGGTATGGGCAGGTGTCAGTCACATCTAGGGGGTATTTCAGGATGTGACAAAGTTGGTATCAGAGCCTAGGCTTTATGTCCCAGGTCATGGAGTAGTGTTTGGTTAAGTCCTGTTCATGGGTATGTAGGCGCCCATACTTATGACCTTGAGGCTACTAAACATTTAGGATGTATTCACTTTTTCATTCCTTATTCATGCGTTGAGTTGAATCAAGTCTAACTTTTAAATATTTTTCGCAGATGGCTAAGAGATGTGGCTCTTCCTCTGCTATTCGATCTAATGCAGCTGTTGGACGTGGTGGGGAACATGGATTTTAAATATTTTTTGCAAATGGCTAAGGGACGTGTCTCTTCCTCTACTATTTGATTTAATGCAACTATTGGATATGGTAGGGGACATAGTATTACCTTGAGTGGCAGTTAGGGTAGGTCTCATCCTACTAGGACTCGAATTAGGGCATCTGCTGCTCCTTAATCAGGAGTTATGAATGAAGGACAGGCCCAAGTTGTTGCCCCAGAGCAAGTGCAACAATAAGTTGTTCAGGATGCCCCACAGACAGTGTAGCTGCTACACCTACTGTTGCTTTACCTATAGATGTTATGATGAGGTTGTTGAATGTGTTAGAGGTATTGGTTTCTAATTAAAGTGGAACCCCAGCTCCTCAGACTACTACACCAACTCAAGAATAGGTTCAGTTGAATGTTGATGCGACTCAAACACCACATTTGGCCCCTCAACAAGTCGGTCATCCAGTTGCAACTTCAGGGCAACCCCAAGATCTTAAGAACTTCATGGACCTTAACCACCAGAGTTTGATGCGATGCCAGCTTCTATTGAATCTCAGAAGTTCATTAATCATTGCGAAAAGTTACTTACTACACTTGGGTTGAAGGAAACTTGTGGTATGGAATTTACCACTTTTATGTTCTCAAGATCTCTAGAGGCATGGTGGACTTCTATACAGAGAGCTAGAGAAGCAGGGTCACCACCTATCACCAAGTTAGAGTTTTCATCATTGTTTAAGGATAGGTTTAATCCATTGAGTAAACAAGATGATATGAAACATCAATTCCATGATTTGCATCAGGGCAATATGACAGTTATCGAGTATGAGGCCAAGTTCACTGAATTGTCCAGGTATGTCCCATTTTGATTTGCAGATCAAAGGGAGAAACTGTGAAGATTTGTGAATGGACTAGAGCACCATTACCGTGGTCCTGTAATACGAGATGTACAAAATGGTACATATTCAGATATAGTTGACACTGCTCTTTGTTGTGAGTCCTATCGGGAGATGGAGAAAATCGAGAGAGAAAGAAGGAAGGTATGTAATACAGGTAGATTTAGTAGTGCAACATCTGGAGGCAAGAGTGTATTTCATCATGGGAAATCTAGGCCTACTTAGTCAGATTCAGTGGTACAATCTTCTAAGAGTGGTTATCGAACTAGAAAGGGCCAATAATAGATGCAGAAGAAGGGTGATGATTCTTTCCAGTCTGGACAACATCTAAGGTATTCAATTATGGTAAGAATCATAGTAGTCGCAGCTTTGGTATTGGTAGTCCTTGTTTTACTTGTGGTGAAAGAGGTCAACTTGCTAAATTTTGTAAGAGATTCTAGTACTAGTCAAGCTACTACACAAGTGCAGAGAAATGTGGTAGATACTTAGGCTCAAATTTAGACAGTTAGGGCTGCTCCAGAAGGTGCTCATGGATAGGTTCGATAGGGTGAACAAGTTGCTGAGGGAGCAGGTGGACCACCGAGATTATTGTTTATGCCAAATAGGATGTCGAGGGATCTAATGTTATAAACACACATATTATCACTGTCAATTCTCATGAGGCATATGCTCTTATTAATCCTAGTTCTACATATTCTTATGTATCCCCCTCTTTTGCTATATCTTTAAAACGATGAGGTTAGACTCTTAATGTGCCATATATGGTTATGACTCGAGTAAGGGAGACAATATCAGTGGATAGTGTGTATAGAGATTGTGTTATATCAATGCAGGGCAAGGACATAATGGCTGCTTTATTATAGTTATGGCTATTTGACTTTGATGTAATTATAGGTATGGATTGGTTAGCATCATGATGTGCTTTGGTTGATTGTTATGCTAAACTGGGTACATTTTAATTTCCCTGGAGAACTATCTTTAGTATGGAAAGGTATGGCTCCTCTGACACAGGGAAAGATAATATCTTATGTAAAGGCATGTCAAATGATTAATCATGGGTGTTTTGGCTTTATTGCTACTGCCCATGATACTCAAAGGGAGGACGATACTATCGATACTGTTCCAGTTGTGCAATAATTTGTTGATGTGTTTCCAAAAGACTTACCTAGGCTATCTCCGATGAGAGAAATAGAGTTCAACATTGATTTAGTGCGAGACACTTAACATATCTCTATTCCTTCGTATGGTATGGCTCTAGCTGACTTGAGAGAATTAAAGGTCCAACTCCAAGAGCTACTTGAAGGGGTTATCAAGCCTAGCGTATCACTTTGGGGGTGCCTCCATGTTATTTTTAAAAAAGAAAGATGGAACGATGAGAATGTACATCGACTATAGGTAGTTGAATAAGGCAAAAATCAAGAAAAATGTAACACCCCACACACTCACTATAAGTATTGGTACTACACATATGAAACATGATATGGACTTTCAAATTAGTGCCAATTTTAAAAGTGTTTGCATCTCGCGTTAAAGGGC
>DF363660.1:7972-34148 GCA_000787875.1 Solanum virginianum
AAAGTGCTTTTTAGATTGATTCGGCCAAACACAAACTGCTTTTCACCAAAAGTACTTTTTCGAAAAGTACTTTTAAAAAAAGTACTTTTCCAAATAAGCATATTTTATAAGCTTGGCCAAACAGGCTATTAATTACTTGGTTTTAAGCTTATTGATGGTGAACCCATACGTTTACCATAACTTTCAACTCAAGTCATGATCATGCAAGTATAAGGCTTCAAGCAAGTTTATGAAATAGGGTGACCTAAGACCTACATGGTGACTTAGAGTCCCAATCCACTCAATTTGAGGTATAAAGGTGATGATAGAAGGCTTACACCCACATTGCCTACTCTACATGAAATGGGCTACTCTTACCTATGAAACTATGGACTATGAGGTTATGAACAAGCTTATGAATGTATGACTATTATGATTTGTCTGTGCTATGTATTCCGTGAGATTTGACTTAGTATCTAATGAGGCTTTGAGGTGGGGGCTCGGGGTTCTTATATAAAGTTCTAAATCTCATAACTATGTGCCACCATAAGATAATGATTACTAGTATGGTTCGTTAGTGGATCCACATAGCTCATGACACCCACTTAGTGAGGTAGAGTTCTACCTTGGCAAGTAGACTCCCGTTTTCTCGATATAGGGGCAACATCGGGATTCTATGTTATAACTCACATGGTCTTATTGTCGATTATGGTGACTTTCCACATATTTATGGCTTATTGTGTTTCTTCAATGACTTTTCACTTATGGCATATTTGCATATAGATATCTCTTTTCTCACTCTTGCACTACTCATTTACTTGCTTATGTACTTAGTCTTTTGCACCACATAATTATTATTGCATTGCATGCCTACATACTTAGTACATTCAAACGTACTAACACATACTTTATGTCTATATTACTTCATAGTGTAGGCTCAGGTGACTATCCTCCTTCTCATCCTCATGGTTAAATCTGACTTGCTTCACAGACTTATTGGTGAGTCTTCATTGCTCCGAGGACGAAACCTACTTCCTTCTAGCTTATGTCATGTTTGAGTTGTTTTGAGACTAACTTTTATTTTTCTTAAAGGTAAGCTAGGCACATGTCTTAGCCCCCCGCCTAGTCTATTACTTAGAGGCATCGTTGGACATGACATATGGATTTTATGTTGACTAATATCCTATCTCTATCTCATGCTATAACCCTTTAGTGCTTCATTCTATGTTTCCGCTTATGTTATATGTTCATTATCTGTGAATGCTTATCTGAATGCTAAGAGGTTTGTTTGAGTTTTCCACCAGATTCTCATTTGCCATGTCACATCTAGGCCTAGCTTAGATCGTAACAATTAGCTATGCAGGTTCCAAAATACCAAACTAAATGTCACATTAATTTTATACGTGAATAACTTATTGCCTAACTAGCTCAAAATATTGTATTATTTATATGGAAATTTATACATGAATAAGTTGCTTCTTTTCTAGCTACCAAATGAACCCTTGGTGTACCAATGATTTTGCTTTCCATATTTGTGTTTGACAGTTTGACTTCTTCCCCTACATACCTGATTTCTCTAATTGTATCTCCACAACCATTTCATCAACACACACTTGTTGTGTGATGCAAGATCTTTAACACCACAACCTGCCTTGTAGTTTTGGTTGAATAACTTTGGGCCACAAGGCAAAAAAATTGTTCAGCCAGATCTCTTTAACCAACTTCCCGATCTGACCTTTGTGATTTTGCCTCTTTGCAAGGCGGTCTTCTAACCATATAAGAGAACTAATCAATCTGAACCTTAAATAACGTGGTCATCAACAAAGAACAAGTTTAAAAGTAGGGTCTTTAACATACAGATAAGGTGAACATACAGAGTAAGCAGCTTAACTCAAGAATTCATGATAGCAAGTGATACATTCAGACATAGTACTAAAACAGTTTGTCTCCATCTCAAACTAGTTTAGTATCAGCTTTATGAATCTTCAATATCCATTCTGTTGCATTTGCGCCAGTTTCATTCCAGTACTGATAATGCAACAGAATCAGAAAAGGATACTTATGATTAATGCACTATCAAACCCATGATAAATCACTGCCAAAATACCCCAACTCTTTATCACAAAAATATTCCCATAGTTCAACCAGCTGATCCAACTGAGTATAACTAAATCAAGTCAAATTGGTCCAAACAAGAAAAAAAATCACGAATCCCCAAAAAACCCGCAACTCTTTTTATCTACTTCCAGCTATGAAACACATAAAACGACAGATCTTAGAAGAAAATAAAACAAGCAGAAATAAACAAGGTCATCAAACTGATTTGACCCACATAAAATCAAAAAGTAATGTTGTTTGTTTTTTTGAAAAAAAATTGAAGAAATTACCTTTCTTTGCGTTCTTGAATACTCTTCATCTGGGTTTTGTAGTGATTCTCAATAAATTGCTTAGCAGCAGCAACTTTCTCCATTGTCAAGCTTGAACCAAGCACTTCCTCTTCGCACTGTCCTTCCTCCATGTTTTCCACTCTTTTTTGTGCAAATCGAAAACAACCCTCTTCTTCTATCTACTCTTTCTCTCTCGATATGTTTGTATGTGTGGATTGAAAAATAGAGTGAAGCCTGAAAAGCACCCAGTTAGGTTGGGAGTACTGTTTGCCTCGTCAGCACCCAGACTTCAGAAGTATTCGCTGGCAATTCTTTGCGTCTTGTTTGGACGATCCATATAACTTACGCTGATTTCTATATTGAATCCAATGCTGCTGCTCTTTTTTAAAAAAAAATAAAAAAAAAACACATCCAATATATACTGTATTTGTTTATCTGAAAAATAGTATAATCGAACTTGTGACAAATCACAACAATAATAAAGCATAATGAATATAAAGTAAGAAAATAGCTAGGATGGTTTAAAAAATAAAAATAAAAAAGTCATGTGTTTTTCTATTAATCAAGATTGAGTATTAATTATTTGTTACAAATCTCTGTGTCAAATCTAGAAACATATTTTTAAAAAATCTATATTTGTCAATACTTGGATCGGAAAGAACAACGACACACAGCCATAAGCCTTTGTCATCTATGTTTGTAGCACATACTCTTACACTCCAGCAGTGGCTCTAAAGCCGATAAGGACACTTTAGATGGAGAGGGGGATGGAAACCCAAGAGTAGAGCCAATGTCCTTTACGAATGACCTGATTCATTATTTAGAACACTTGGGGTGGGGGTGGGGGGGCAAATATCTCCAACTTCAGGCATCATTGTGAAGCAATGGTCAAGGAGCATAAGCCTGCACTACTGGTTCTTTTGGAGACAAAGATGACGGAGCAGAAACACCTTACTATAGCCCTGAAATTTGACTCTCAAATTCAATTTGCGGTAAATGGCTTCTCTAAGGGTATTGTCATCATATGGAAAGAGGATATGCTGAAACTAAACAGCATTTCAATCACGCCCCAAGGAACTCATGTGCTTGTCAAGGTAATCCCGAAACCTCATACTTGGTTGTTTTCTACTATTTATGCGAGCCTTGGGAAGAGCTTTCTGCCCTCTCCCAAACCTACCCAATGGATTGGCTTATTGGCGGAGACTTCACTGAAGTCCTGCAGGCAAGGGAAAAATTAGGGGGGAATAGTATAAACAACAAAGTCAGGGCCTTTTGGAATTGCCTGCAGAAATGCAATATGATAGATTTAGGCTACCAGGGGCCCAAGTACACTCTAACTAATAAAAGGTGGTAGAAATTGCACCCAACTTATTTATGAGAGGCTAGACAGATATGTTGCTAATGACTCATGGATAAAGGCTTCTCGAACTCCCTAGTTACCTACCTCCCCCATACTAAATCTGACCATTGTCCCCTTCTATTAACCCTTAATACCAAACTGAGCTCTACCAACCCAAAGCCCTTCAGAATAGAGCCCATGCGGTGTGATTACCCTTCTTTTAAGGACCTAGTTCAAAATGTCTTTCGGACAGGTAATTGATGTCGCCCAAGCTACACCTCTTTTTTGAAGGTTAAAGCAGTCATTGTCAACATAAATAACCTAACTGAGGTTAGGATCGATTCCACAGGGAATAGGGCAGCCTTAGAGAAATTTCAAGCAGTTCGGGTGGATTAACCTTCTTATCTCCCCAAAAAGGGGTTTTGTAAAAACTATGAAAAGAAATCCTAGACTAAGACAAGTGTAAAATCAATATGAAGAGTAACTAGGGTATTATGTTCCCTATGATTCTCTAACTAGATATTACCAAATAATCAAATTCTTTTCTAGTGTGTAGCATGCAGAATGGTAAGTTAAGTTTACCAAACACTTTGATCCAGGCGAGAGGCAAATTTCATTACGCGGTTTGATCCATCCCCACAGTGTGACATTACTAACCCTTACCTATTGTTCTAGTACAACCTCTCTTTGATCTAGTTTGTTTGATTAGACGAGAAACACCAATCGAATCCTGTTAATTAATCTTTTTTTCTATTCATTACTATATTGATCCAATCAGTAACACTAGGTGAGTTCTAACGTTGGCCACCGTTAAAAAGCATTCAAACCAAAGAGAATTGATTAATACATGCATGCACACTTTTAAGAATTACAAATTATTCGATTTTACCTTGTTAGTTCTTCATGGTTTCCACAACCCTAGTTGTGGATTTAGCTACTCATTATCAGTGTAGATGCAAGAATCATGATATTGAATAACATAATTAAGCACTTACACGACAGAATTAAGAACAAGAAATCCAAGCTCTTCACCAAGGATCACAAGATTGAATTAAAGAACATAAAATAATGTCTCACAAGTGTCTCATAATGACTCTCTGAAGTTTTGTACTGTTCTACTGTTCCGTATGAAAAATAACCTAAAAAATCTATTTATAGTATTTAAAATACAAAACCAAAATGAAATAGAAAAACTAGGTCGGCAAGCTCACGGACACTTCTACGGGTCATATAAAGGTTTACAGCCCGTAGTCGAGGCTTCGTGGATTCCTTCAGCAATTCTAGGGGTGACTTCTATGAGACCCATCTATGGGTTGTATGAAGTTTTACGGCCTGTGGAGGGTTTCGTCTGATGACGTTTCAGCAACTTCTCACTTTCTGATCCTCAAGGTACGACACATAGTCTATGACTCATAGAAACTTTTATGGCTCGTCTGCATGTTCGTAGACTCAACTTTAGACAATCACCCTTCACTAAATTTTGGTATGAAACCAACTTTACGGCTCATGGAATTTTCCACGTCCCGTAAAAGGTATTGTAGATCAGCAATTTCTATAACTTCTGTACACTTAGCCTAAAAATCATGCCAACCCTGCAATCCTGCAAAACAAACATAAAAACACATCAAATCTAATAACTTTGCTATGAGAACATACAAAATTCCAAGTTTCAAGCATCAAAAGTATTGTATTTTGATAGCACATCAACACCCTCAACTTAAAATAAATATCATGCTCAATACCATATGCTTGCCCCTACTCATGACTATGACCTTCAACTACTTGGATTAGGATCACTGTAAGACTTTATTGGCTTGCAACATAAGCTCAGAGTGCTTTGATATGATGATTTAGGAACATAGTGACTAAAGGCCCTCTTGATACTGCATTTTTCTACACTTTTGCCCTACCGACACTATCATTTTTCACTTCATTCTCCCTTTCTCCTATTTCAAGCTTCTATGGGTGTCTTCTTCTCATTTTTCAGTTTTTTGCCTTTTGTTTTCACATGATTTTTCTTTTTGGCTCACTGCTTAGGCATCTACTCGTTTTTCTTGCACCCAAAACACATTTTAACTCATTTTCCCATATATCACTAGCTTCCACCTCATTTTATGTGTTTACCTTTACACCAACCACCATCAACTTAGGTTTTTGGCCTGAGTCGAGGTGCACAATATCCAACCTAGGAACCAGGGCCACTTTTGGTATTCACCCTCAACTTAAGCTTTTTGCCTTAGTCAAGGTGCACAATGTTCAAGGAAAGACCAGGTCCAACTTCAGGATTTTACATCCAACAAGACTAGGCAACTTAGGTTTTTACAAAGAAAAGGTACATGCAAAGCTCAAACATTAGGATCAAGGGATACTTTACACATTTGGTTGGTTATTTAGTCTAAGTGGACTGATATGAACAACAGCCTAAGATCTTTTCCTAACTAACTAACTAACCTACAGTCTAAGTCAGAGTAATAAGACAAGTTCTGAATTGAAACATAGCATATGAATTTAGCAAAGAAAGATCACACACACGACCCTGCTTACACTATTAACAAAGACCCTCAGATCATACTTTTCATCGCAATTTATCCTTACTTATTAGAACAAGCATTGTCAAACAATCAAACATGTATGGTTACTATCAAGATTGACTAACAAAATTTTGGTGGGTGTCATTTATTACACAAAAACAAACATATGTCATAGATATCAGTACTACATGATACTAATACTCCTTACACATCCTAAACATGTCGGTTCAACAAATTAAATATCCTTAGGGAAAAAGAACACAAGTGAGAAAAATCCCTAGGATTCAAAATTTAGGATAGTTATAGGCCAAGGTTACTCAGGCTTCACTGAGGCCCATAACTACCCATACCCCATCGAAAAAGACTAGCATTGTCCTTAGTGGCCAAAATGGAATAATAAGGCACAGGGGTCAAAAAGCATACCTAGATGCCTAAACGCCAGTATCTGGCTGAGTCTGGCCAAGCTCAACCTGCCTAGTGGCCTCCTTAGTAGTAGTTGCATATCTGAAGGGGCCAGCACCTCTTACCCTCTTAAGCTCATAAGCCTGCCTTAACTCTTTATCCTGCCTCGAGCATATCTTGGCAAGCTCTAACCCCTGCTCCTCTGTCATCCCCGTCTGCAGTCTCACCATGTGTAGATCATTAATGCGGGGCCTCTTCTCGAGGAAAGTATAAGATGGATCCTTAGAAGCGAATAAATTAACCATCGACACCGAGGGCTCAGTCAGTGGAAATATAACTGGTACTGCCAACGTTGCTATTATGTTGGCCCGGAGCTGCTGGATCTCCGTCTAAAAGGCCGTCATATCTACTGGCCATGTTGTGCAAAGGCTTTGTTGGACCCGCCTCTCAATAGTATCTATACGATTGTCTACGAATGTGAATCTGTCTTGGATGGTGGCTACCATGAATGCCTACATGCGAGCCTCAGACTTTGGAATAGCCTGGCAAACCCAAGGCCTAATTTACTATAATAATTGAGTCAACTGTGACTTAGTGTGGGCCAGTCTCTATGCCATGGCCTGAATGGACGCTGCTAACACATAAACTATGCCAGCAGGTGCTGTCAGTTTGGGCACGACCTCTAGGGAAGCAGTAGTAGTGGGCCCCCTCTCCACATCAACCTCAGCCTATAAGGCCTCTCATTAGTAGCAGCAGTAGTGGTGGTGGTGGATGGAGGCTTAGATGGTGGCATCATTGCAAATATCTCTGACATCTGTGTGGCTGGCATGGTGCTTGCTGGAGGGCCACCGGATTATCTTCGGCCTTAATTAGGCTGACATCTAAAGTCCTCTAGACCTCTATCAGTAAGTCCAGATGATGCATAATCTCCACCCCCAACTCTATACATGATTTATACATCAAGCACGGGAAGATGATGGAGGTGGACCTCTTCATGGCCGCCTCGTGTATCTATTCCGCAATGAGGTTGGACCAATTAATCTCATACCCACCCAAGATGCTGGCAACCAAAATAGCACGGTCTGGCATTAGTATATTATCAGCTAGTGTAGGCCGGATCCGTGATCTCACCACAGCCCACCAAAATTTAGTGGTGAAGCTGCATGAGGCCTTCACAATAGGCTCTGCCGACGTAGCTATCCACTCAGGGTCTGAGCCCTACTCAACAATCTGGTCGACGACCCATCTCATCAAGCTGGCCCTATAAATTGGGTCTCTCATTAGGGTCTTATCCCTGGTCTACCCCATTTTCCTGTCATACTCTGTTGTAGATCTGGGGGCTGGGAACTCGGGCCTAAATAGCATGTGGCGGATGGTAGTCTCAGAAATGTCCACCTGTCGACCCGTCACTTTAGTATGTGTCAATCTACACTGAGTGAGGGGCTTCTTCCCCTTGGGAAGAAAGCTAAGAACTGTGGCGGCGTATGATGCATAGAACTCTCACACCATGGCTGGGGAGTACTTCCCCTATGATCTAGCCAGCCACTGGAGCCCATATCTGCTGATAGTGTCTTGCAGGACGGGGACACTTTCCAGTCCCGAAGTAATAATTTGGGGCTCCTCAAAAATGGATCGAGTTGGTCTACCCCGCTCATTCCTCTGTATACCCTCTGAGTAGATAGCCTATATACCCTCGATGCACCACCGGCTAAATAGAGCATCCAAATATGATGGTGATGTTAGATGTGCAACAGAGGACTCTATCTTTGACTCGTCACCAGACTTTGTCTTCGACTCATCACCGGAGTCTGTCTTCGACTCGTCGCTGGATTTTGTCTTCGACTCATCGCCGGACTCTGACTCTGACTCGAACTTCTCTTTATCTGGATGGAATTGCTATCTTTGTCGCCTCCCTCTTCAGACTGGTGAAAGCGGACAACGATAGCCTGAGTCTGGGCCTGCCCAGCATGTCTGGTGGCAACCCGTGTCTGTGGTCACTCAGCATCTGGGTCAGGCTAGACACCGAGCTCCTTAAGTGAACCATTGACCTCGGGGATGTCCTGATCCCCCGAGGGCTCATCCCGTAGTCTCCACTATAGGGCCTTGATCTCATCTCTCCTTGCTTTAGGGGCCATAGTACCTGAAACACACACATTTATCAACCATGGTTAGCCCTACAAGTCAAGGAATAAAAATAAAAAACATTTCAGATATATTTAACTGATGGGTTTACGAAGGCACTTCTATGGGTCATAGTAAAAACTATGAGCTATAGAAGACCCTCATAGAAATAGAGTACATAAATTTTGGCTACTGGAATTGCATCTACGAGATCAAGTACGACCCGTAGAATATTCTACGTGTCGTAGACTGAGTCATAGATATAATTCAGTGTTGAATTTTTATAGGCAGGGATCTACGAGGCCTATTTATGAGTCGTAGAACAATCTATGACTCGTAGAAGGTATCGTTTGATAGAGTCTCAGAAACTTTAAGTTTTTGAAATTTTATGCGAGGGGCAACTACGACTCATGAAATGTTCCACGGGCCGTAGAAAACCCTCGTATAGTGAAAAACTCATAACTTGTGAATTTTTAAGTCTATCAAAACGGATCCCAAATGATATTTTTAATAATTAAATCAGCATCGAAGTAAGGCATGATATACCCCTATATGATTTCAACAAATACCTAACACCCCACATGCAATGTGTACATACACCCCCCATTGAATCTTATTTTACATGTTTTCCCAAGCTAACCGACCCCGTTTGAATGAATGAACATCAAATCACATACATGTAATCATATATCGATTTTCAAGCAATATCTTCTACTCTATTCAAATGACATGTGACTACATGGTTTTCATATAACATCATTCGAACACATAAACATGGCCACACACACAATTTTCCAACTTTTAACACTATTCAAGCATCGACAACATACTATTCATGATCAAATTTGAAGCACAAACAATGACATATATGGATTCATACCCATACTAATCGGATCACCATGCCCATCAATTACTTTCAACCTAATCACAATAAATTTGGTATTAAAAGGATTTTAGGGCCAAGAACTTACCGAAGTGTGTGAGAAAGATGCTAAAAATTGAAGGAGGAGCCGAGGAGGGTGAACCCTAGGGCTGTCGGAGGTAGCCAAAAAAGTCGCGAGAAATGGGATGGTTGCCATAGAGTGGTGGTCGGAAAAGCTAGGGTTGGGGATGTCGGGTATTTTGAGTAAATTTGATGAAGAATAGGGGTCAAAATTGTTTGACCCCCCTATTTATTGGTTGGTCAGGTCGGCCAAAATTAATGGGCTCAGGCTTCTACGAAACCCCAATTATGGGCCATGAAAATTTTTACGGCCTGTAGATCCCAATTTCGTAGATTGTCCAAACCCTACTTTTGGGGCATGGGTTTTATGGACTAGTTTACAAGTCGTAGAATTAAATACGACTCATAGAGTTGATCGTAGAACCCTCCAACACTTAGTCAAAAATAGAAAATCTTGCCTGGGGTCTACGAGCCCCATTCACGGCCCATAGTTTTATCTACGGGCCGTAAGGTTGGCTCGTGGACTAGAGTGCATAAATTTTTGCTTACTGGACGTGTTCCACAAGACAGTGTATGAGTCGTAGTTTTACATACGACCCGTAAAACAAGTCGTGGAAACACTTCCTGATGCTTTTTCAGCCAAAAGTGGTTACCTTGGTCATGTACCTACATATTCTTCATAGAACACACTATTACCCTATATACAAACAATCCAATGTCCAAAACCTATAACCAAAATTTTAGTTGGCCAGATTCATACCCTCTGAGTAGATAGCCTACATAGAACACACTATTACCCTATATACAAACAATCCAATGTCCAAAACCTATAACCAAAATTTTAGTTGGCCAGATTCCATGCCCTATATTCAATCTAAACTTGAGTTGGCCAGATTTCATGCATATCCACTGGTGCTCGACCAGTGGCTAAGAAGGGCCTTCCCAAGATGATTAAGACTTCAAAGTCGACTTATCAATCAAAGATCACAAAATCTGTGGGGAATATGAATTTCTCTACTTTGACAAGGACTTCATAGAGTATCCCCATAGGTTTCTTCACCATTCAGTCAGCCATCAATAATCGCATGTTTGTTGGAGTAGGGGCTCACAGTCCTAGCTTCTTGAAGATCGCAAGGGGCATTAGATTTATACTAGCACCAAGATCACATAATGCCCTTGCGAACTCCACATCTCCAATAGTACAGGGTATGGTGAATGCATCGGGATCTTTTCGCTCTTTTGCACCAAGGACCATATAGCAATAGCACTGTAATGTTGAAGCTCTTGGGAGAGCTCCTGGCTTACAGTCCACTTCTTTGTGACCAAGTCCTTGATGAACTTCGCATACCCTGGCATCTTCTTCAATGCCTTAATGAGAGGGATGTTGATGGAGAGTTATTTCAGCATGGAGAGAAAGTGCTTAAATTTACCTCCTCCTCCTCCTTCTTTTTGATTCTTTGAGGGAAGGGAGGAGGAGGTCTAGGAATAGGCTTCAATTTCTGTGGCACCTCTGCAATATCACTCACCCCATTCGTGGTATGATCATCTTTGATTTCTGCATCTTTGACCTCAACTGTCTCCTCACGAACATCATTATCATCAACTAGCATAGGAGGATGGTCTGCTTACCACCGCGAGTAGTCACTGTCATATACTACCCCTTATTCTTTGGATTTTGAACTGTATTGCAGGGCAATGTACCTTTCTGATGCTGGTTGAGTTGAGTTGATATCTGACCGAACTGTTACTCCAACTGTTTGATAGCAACAGAATGAGACTCGATCTTTTGATTAATGCTGGAGATATCAGACTTCATCCCCCTTAATGTCTCATCCTGTGTGTCAGCCTTCTTCAATAGATGATCAAACATCTCCTCAACTCTAGAACTACCAGCACTTGTATTAGGATTATATGGTGGCATATAAGGACCATTCTTGTACCCATCTCTGTAACCCCAATCATCATCTGAAGGCGCCATCCCTGTTATAGTTCTGACCTTGGTTTCCTTGACCTTGGTGCCAATAGTCTTGATTGGACCCTTTGGCATTTGTCCGAAAACCCCCCATCTAATTAGTAATGAAGCAAGTCAAAAAAGTCGCGAGATGGCATTTGTCCGAAAACCCCCCATCTGATTAGTAATGAAGCAAGTGTCCTTCTCATAGTAGGGTTCCATGTACATAGGTGCTCGCAACGACTTATGAGCGACTACATTAACTTATTCCTGATTATGCTTCATCAATAACTCCGCGTTGGTACTAATCTGAGCATGATTTTGCATTATCTCCTCATTTATTTTAGCTTGTGCCAGACTAGTACTGACTGCATATGAGCTCTTTGTAGAGGACCTATCTCTCTCTCCCCATGCACGATTCATCTTGACCACATATTCCAGCTTCTCAGCAACCCTTGAAAATGGTTGATCTAAAAATGCTCCACCCATGATAGTATCAGCATATGTTTGGTTATTCTCGTCTAGGGCGCGGTAGAAGATCTCCACCAAGGCATCATCAACTACCTTATGGTCAGGGACACTCCTCAGACACTTTGTGAATCTCTCCCACGTGGTACTGATCGAGTCACTAAGAAGTTGCTCAAAGTTTTTTATCTAGTCTTTCAACTTGAGCTTCTTCGATCTCGGGAAGAACCTATTTAAAAAGGCCTTCTGCAATTCAGCCCAGCTGGTGATCAAACTTCGTGGGAGCTCAGATAGCCATAGCATTTTATTGTCTATTAGAGATAATAGGAAGACACGAAGGTCAACAGCATCCATAGACAGATTCTAGTTCTCTATCACACTCTTATAGACAAACAAAACGTTGTGTAGATGGCTATGTGGATCTTCTGATGGTAGGCCCGTGAGTAACCCATGATTTTATAGCATCTGAAGCAACCCACTTGAAATAATAAACTTTGTGCCATCCAGTAGTGGCGATAATACTAACACAATAGCTCTAGTAACATACATAGCCATAGGATTCAGCAGATATTGATTCCACTGATAATCTTCAGCATTAAGGTTATGTGGTAGTGGATCAATGTCCTCAAGGGAGGTGGGTTATTATCATTCTCATTCTAGTTCTAGTTCTGATTCAGAGCTGTATTAACCATGTTGTTTACGTTATCTTGGGCCACTTTTCTCAACGTTCTCTGGATCTGTGGGTTAAATGGAGTCAAGGGAATGCCTCGACTTCGCGTGTTATGCATACACTACACTTGCATACTGAAACAAAAACAAAAACAAAAACAACAAAATTGTAAAATAAGGGAAATAAAGATTAATTCCCAAACTACTCAAATTAAACAAGTCTAGCCGTATTCCCTAGCAATGGTGCCAAAATCTTGATGTCACCCAAACTATACCTTTTTTTGAAGGTTAAAATGGTCATTGTCAAGATATATTACCAAACCGAGGTTAGGGTCGATTCCACATGGAATAGGGCAGCCTTAGAGAAATTTCAAGCAGTTCAGGTGATTTAACCTACTTATCTCCCAAAGGGGGGAGGGGGTTTGTAAAAACTATGAAAAGAAATTCTAAACTAAGACAAGTGTGAAATCAGTATGAAGATTATTTAGGATATTATGTTCCCATAAATCCCTAACTTGATTTTACAAGATAATCGAATCTTTTCTAGTGTCTAGCATGCAAAATGGTAAGTTAAGTTTACCATGCTCTTTGATCCAGGCGAGAGACAAATTTCACTACGTGATTTAATTCATCTCCGCAGTGTAACATTACTAACCCTTACCTATTGTTCCAGTACAACCTCTCCTTGACCTAGTTTGGTCGATTAGACGAGAAATATCAATCGAATCCTGTTAATTTATCTCTTTTTCTATTCATTACTACCTTGATCCAGTCAGTACCACTAGATGAGTTCTAACGTTAGCTACCTTTAAAAAGCATTCAAACCAAAGAGAATTAACTAATACATGCATGCACACTTTCCAGGAATTACAAATTATTTGGTTTTACCTTGTTAGTTCTTCATGATTTCCATAATTCTAGTTGTGGATTTAGCTACTCATTATCAGTGTAGAGGAAAGAATCATGATGTTGAATAACATAACTGAGCACTTACACAATAGAATTAAGAAAAGAGATCCAAGCTCTTCACCAAGAATCACAAGATTGAATTAAAGAACACAAAATAATGTTTCACAAGTGTCTCATAATGACTCTCTGAAGTTCTGTACTTTTTTCTACTGTTCCGTATGAAAAATAACCTAAAAGACGTATTTATAGTATTTAAAATATAAAACCAAAATGAAATAAGAATACTAGGTCTGCTGGCTCTATGGACACCTCTACGGTCCGTATAAAGGTTTACGAACCAAAGTCGGGGCTTCGTGGATTCCTTCAATAATTCTGGGGGTGACTTCTATGAGACCCATCTACGGGCCATATAAAGATTTGCGGCTCGTGGAGGGTTTCGTCTGATGACTTTTTAGCAACTCACCACTTTCTGATCCTCAAGGTATGACACTGGTCTATGACTTGTAGAAACTTTTAGACTCATTTCCATGTTCGTAGACTTAACTTCAGAAAATCACCCTTCACTAGATTTTGCTATGAAACCAACTTTACGACCCATGGAATTTTCCACTGGCCGTAAAGGGTATCGTAGATCGGCAATTTCTGCAACTTCTGCATACTAAGCCCAAAAATAATGTCAATGCTATAATCCTACAAAACAAACATAAAAACATGTCAAATCTACTAACATCGCTATGAGAACATACAAAATTCCAAGTTTTAAGCATTTAAAATATTGTATTTCGACATCACATCAGTAATGACCTGTTAGGATCCATTAACACCTTCAAAGAGAGGCCCCTTTCCAGAACAAAACTATCTTTGGTAACATCTTTCACCAACTCCATAGAACCCTTGCAGAATCGAGGGGCTATAAAAGTCATATAGATACTATCAGAGTGAATCCCTTCAGAATTTGGAAAGAGAGCTGATTGCTAAGTATGATAGTCTTCTTCAAGCTGAAAAGGAATTTTGGATTAGCAAATCCAGAATCACTTGGATGAGTGAAGGAGATGCTAACACTAGCTTCTTCCACTCTGCCACCCTAACAAGAATGAGAAGAAACAAAATTAATTCACTCAGAGATGACATAGGAAAAGTGTATGAAACTCAAAAGGATATTTTGGGCTATGCTTTAAGTTTCTTCACAAACTTTTATACTACTGAGCAAGCATGGGTTAAATGGAAACCCTGCCAAACTAAATCCTATGCTCATCTTAGACACTCACCCTCTAGGAGCCCCTCTCAAGAATAGTGAGATCATCATAGCCCTCAAGTCTTTCAACCCTCTGAAAGCCTTAGGACCATATGGGCTTCATCATCTTCTATACTAGAAATACAGGGACATTCTGGGAGAACAAACCAAGTTATTCTGCAAAAAGTTTTTTAATCCTCCCAAATACCCATGCTACCAACAAAACCCTCATCTTTCTTGTTCCCAAAAATGCAAATACTTCAAATCTTAGGAATTTCAGACTTATTGGCTTGTGCAATACTATTTACAAGCTGATCACCAAGATCATTTGTCACGACCCAAGCGTAGGGCCTAGTCGTAACATGGTGAATAAGATCCCCGAAGGAACCTCAGACAAACCCTTAACATTTAATCAAGAAATAAAGCTAGATCAAAGATATATACATAAGCAAAAACATAATCATAACATGAGACATAACATAGGATAGATCATAAGATAAAGTATATAATTTTGAAACAGAAATATGTGCATATGTCTAAAATATGCCTCTAACAATAACATAAGACGGTGGCTTTAACATTCCCAGGCTCACCCAGAAATATAAAGTAGACCATCTCTAGTATAAGAAAAATATGAAAGAATAAGATAGATAGGCTCTGTCCTCAAAGTTGGAGGACTCACCTAATCGAGATTGTGGAGGTATCTGGATCTAGCCACGAGGATGATCAAAAATATCACCTGCTCCTGCATTGTGATATAATGCAAATAAAGTATGCATTAGTACTTTTGAATGTACTAAGTATGCGACTATGAAATGAAATGAAGTCATACTAAACCTGGATTTGACATGTTAGATGAACAAGGACATATATATAGGAAGGATATTCATAACAAGATGTCATAACATACCATGATACATGAATACCAATAAGTGGAGAGTGCTACCTACGAAGTTGAAGTCGATATGAAGAAAAGGTACCCCTATCTCTTCTATTCTAATCAAACTTGAGGTACTATGATTTTTCCTACTTGAGAACCTCACCATTCTTTCATGTCATTTTCATATCATATATGCATGGTTATGTGCAATCTAACCAACTTATGAATGTACAACTTGGTATAATCTTCGACCTCATAATTCATCTTAATCGGTAGGAAATGAGCCAATTTTGTCATTCTATCAATGATAACCCAAATAGAATCAAAGTGTTTTCTAGTCTTTGGTAATCCAATCACAAAATCCATGTTAATTTCTTCCCACTTCCAAGTAGGAATCTCTATATCTTGGGATAGGCCCCCCGGCCTTTGATGTTCGGATTAGACTTGATGATAATTATGGCAATCGGCTACAAACTTAGCAATATCTCTCTTCATACCACCCCATCAATATACTTCCCTCAAATCTCTATACATCTTTGTAGAATCGGGGTGAATGAAATAGGATGAGTTATGAGCCACATTTAAGATCAAGTCTCTCAAGTCATCAACATCGGGCACACATAACCTACCTTGATACCTGAGGATACTATCTCCCACTTGGGAGAAAACCTCCACCTAACCATCCTTCACCAACAACTTCAATTCTACTAAAGCGGGGTTAAGGTCTTGTTTGGATTTGACCTCTTCCACCAAGGAAGACTTAGAACCATCTACAGCCACCACACCTCCACTTTCGACCTCATCCAACCTAACTCCCAATCTAGCCAACCTGTGAACTTCTCTTCAATTCCTTCTTACTATAATTAATATGAGTTGTACTCTCCATGGACACTCTACTTAGAGCATCGGCCACAACAATTGTCTTACCCGGATGATAATGCACACTTATGTCATAATCTTCAAGGAGTTCCAACCACCTCTTTTGCCTTAAATTTAGATCTCTTTGGTAGAACATGTATTGTAGACTCTTACGGTTGGTGAACACATCTACATGAACCCCATATAGATAGTAACGCCATATATTCAAAGCAAATGCCACGTCCTTAATTCAAGGTCATGCGTGGGGTAATTACACTCATGCACCTTTAGTTGCCTAGAAACATAGCAATGATTTTGCCACTTTGCATCAACACACACCCCAAACCAATTCTTGAAGTATCACAATATACCACAAACGCTTCTAATATTTCTGATAGAGCCAAGATAGGAGCAGATGTGAACTTATCCTTCAATGTTTGAAAACTTCTTTCATATTGATCGGTCCATACAAATTTGGTTTTCTTTTGTGTTAACTTTGTCAAGGGAGAGGCAATTAAAGAAAAACTTTCAAAAAATCTCCGGTAGTACCCCGCCAAGCCTAAGAAACTCCTAATATCCGATGGAGTTAATGGTCTAGGCCAATTTTGTTCCACCTCTATCTTTTTCGAATCCACTTTAATTCCTTCATCCAATACCACATGACCTAAGAATGCAACTTCCTTTAACATATGATACCGCATAACCTAAGAATGAAACTTTCTTTAATAAAAATTCACATTCGTCAAACCTGGCAAACAATATTTATTTCCTCAATGTTTGCAATACTATCTTCAAATATTTCACATGCTCTTTTTCACTACAGGAATAAATCAAACTATTATCAATGAAGACCACCACAAACATGTTGAGGTAGGGTTTAAAGACTCTATTCATAAGATGCATGAATATGGCCGGAGTATTAGTTAGGCCAAAGGACATCACCACAAATTCAAAGTACCCATATCTAGTTCAGAAGGCTATTTTGGGAATGTCACACTCCTTCCCTTGTTGATGATCCTTTACTCCGACAGCATCTAGGGTTTCTCAAACAATGTGATATCTCACACCGGGTAGATCCTTAACCCTTCCCCCTCTTACTAAGACTACAAAATGTTCTTGTGAATTATGGCCAATACCGGGTTAAATACTAAGTCCCGAAATGGGACTTAGTTGCTAGAACGGATTGATTTAATCTCAGTGCCCAACAATTTTGACCTTTGAAAATACAGGACCCAGTCCATGATTCCAAGGCAAGGCCCATTAACTCTCTGTGATCGTGAAGGTCAAGCCTACAATTATTGGCCCTACAAGACCTTCGTGAATGCAGTCCTCGAGTCTGCAATCACGATAGCAAGTTTCCAAGCTTTCGCGATCGTGGCTTAACCCACAAATTGAAGCACTGCAAGATGCTGCACCAGCAGTTGAAATCAGCAAGGGACAAAAGAATTGAAAATTTCTCTGATAGAGGTTCAAAATTCATTTAAAACCCTGTCAACACAAACAAATCAAGCTACCCAACTGAAAACATCATTCTAAGCTCAACAAAATCGACGAATTTACCTACAGAAGTCGTTTAGTTGAAATATCGATCAAAGTCAACACTTTTAAGAATTGAATCATAAAACACATAGGTGCCAAAACTCATTCCAAGCACCTCAGAAACTGAATCAAAGGTATTTTAGACTAAACTCAGTGTTTTGGAGCTAACCGCGCTGACAAAATTTTCGTCTAAATGTGTTTACTCAAAATATTGACCGAAGTCAAACTTGGTCAAAACTTTTAAAGCTAAAATGACTTTTTATACAAACTCTAAATGAAAGCCTCAAAATCCAAACCAATCTTCCTTTTTGATCGAAGTAGACCTTCCGGAGCTGAAAAAACTGTCAAAAATTTTACATGACGCTCAGATTTCCAAATGTTGACTAAAGTCAACCTTTTCCTACTTAAATCTCTAAAAGGAGTAAAACTTTCACCAAACTCACACAACATCTTTTGGAGGTGTGCCACCACCTTGACACCACACAAAAACCATAAAAAACCACGAGAAGGGATAAAATGGTAAATTTGCACAAAAATATGAAAATGACCTAGAATGTCATTACAATCCACTTTTTGTAATGTTCTCTTAGGAGGACGCCCATTGATATGGATGATTTTGATAGTCAGTTTCTAGCTGTTTTTTTTAGCCAAATTTTCTTTTCATAATTCAATTTTAATATTAATATAATATATATCTTTTGAGAAAAAGTGTATGATACGTCATTTTATTTTGTGATTTAAAATTGATATATTTCTCATTATAAAAATGGCTCCCATATACTCTTAGCGTCATATAAATGAATCATATATATTCTTTACAGAAATGACCCAACATATCCTTTTCATCTAATGGGAGTGAGTATTTATTTTAATTTTTAATTAAACATAATCCATGTATGAATATATTTGATTCTTCTAGCGAAATTCAAGGGCGCATTTGTTTTTTCTCACACATGAATTTTTTCACTGCATAGCCAAGTTTAGTTTATTATTTTGATGATCAAATTTAATTTTCATTCATCTTCTTGTAAACTTTATCATAGATGTCCCATTTCTTTTTTTCATAGATACAAAAAATAAATTACAATATAACTGCTAAAAGTAGTTTACGAATTTTTCTTACTTTTTTTTCTTTTCTATTCAGACATCTTTCTTTTTATTCCTCATATTTTCACACTAAAGAATGAGTGGAAGAAATAAAGATAAGTATAAAAAACACACTTAGATTATCATTTTTTTGAGTTCCATACCTATACTATGGAGAGTGTAATTTTATACCTAAACTATCACTTATTAATTTGAGAAACACATCTCGCTCTTTTATTACACTCTTATCATGGACTATCTACTACACTCTTTTTTTTTATTTTAAAAAATTACCACATCATACTTTACATGGAAACAACATCCTATATTGATAAAAATTAAATAAATTATTAGTATTAACTAAAGTTAAATATTAAAATATTACTATTCAAAAAATATATGTAATGAAATTGAAGATCATTTTTGGCATTTTTGGCATTTTCGATAAAATTATTGTTTTATCCTTCTTGAAAGTTGTCTTGGGTCATTTTTGGTTGAGTCAAAAGTTAAATTTTGAAAACCTCGTAAAAAGTTGGGATTTTGCTAAAGAAAGAGTTTTTAAAGGCTTAAAGTTGAAATATTTTGAATTTTGTGGTCATCTTGAGTTTTGGGTGTCAAAATGTGATTCTATCGATTCCATCAGCTCCAAAATACAGAATCTAGTTTACGAGAACTGATGGGATTGAATTTGGAGTTAAAACGGAAATTTTGGACCCAAAGTTGCATTTTCAGTTGAATTTGGATCATAGTTTGACTTTGGTCAACATTCGGAGTTAGGAAGCTTTAATCAAAATTTTGATAGTTCCCGTGGTTCTGAGTGATGAAACTAACGCTAAAAATGATCTCGTTGTAATTTTTAGAGTTTTCCAGGGCAATTTGGGTATTTTGAGTTTTCACTAGTTTCTTTGAATTCTATCAGGTTTCGAGCCAAGGAGACCTCAAACTTGAATTATGATGATTCCGTTAAGTCCATAACACTGTTCCTGGTAGGGTTGCATATCTGATTTGTATTCACGAGGTTTCGAACGAATCTTGAGGGCTCATTATGTGATTTCTATGTTGTGTGCATCGCTAATATCTAGTGCAGTCGCCTTAGTATTTCGTGTTTGCGGGGTTGTCCTCTATATTCGCAGAGGGTTAGCATCCTTGAAGTCCACATTTTCGGGTGCATGTTGTATGTTCTCTGCGTTTGCGGAGTATTGGGGTTAAGCTAGCCTTCGCGTTCGCGGAGTACAAAAATGCCTGGAACTGTAGCTTCATTTAAAATGTCGAGTTTCATCATTTTTCACCATTTTTAATATTCTAAACTCAGATTTTTGGAGATTTTTAGAGGATTTTCAAGACAAGACAATTGGATAACTTATTTCTAACCTATGTTTTCAATTCTCATTGATTAAATTGTGATTTTAACATGGAAATTGGGGATTTTAATTGAAGAAATTGGGAATTTCTTGGACATTAATTTCTTATACAAAAATGGTGATTGTGAACTCATTTTAACTCTTTTTTCGAAATGGTTTTCACCATTAAATTTCTTATTACTTGAGGATCATTTTCATGTAAATTTTTAAAAAATTTTGAACTATTGGGAGCTATTCTTAGGCGATTTGGTGATTTTTCTTTTGTTGGCTTCAAAATTCTTGTGGAGGACATTCTAGCAACCTTTAATCTTCCAAAATCCTTGTAAGTCTTGTGTAATTTTTACCTTTTTATTTTATTTTTTACTAATTAGGACTTGAAATTGGTTGAATTATTTTAGGTTTTTTCAGTACTCAGAATGTGCCCATTCTTGGAGTATGGGTTTTTTGAGTCATTTGGGATCTTGTGGTGGAATTACTTTTTCAATATGCATGAGTCTTAGTATCAAAATTCGATCCGGTTCTAATCTAAATTTTTTAATCATAATATGAGCATCATTAGTCTTGTTTTGACACATTCTTTAATAATTTGATAGATTGCAAAGTTTAGAGGCGATTCGGAAGGGTAGAGCTTTAATTTAGCGATTTGGGTGCAATTCTAACTTTAAAGTAGGATACGCTTGTGACACCCCATAACTCTATTCTTACATGTACCTATGTTTCAAGACTCATTCTTATATGTGGGATGTGGATTAGGGTCATAAGAGACCTCTAGTACTTAGCCGAGTTCAAAATTTTTCTATAAATTGAGTTCCTAGTGTTAGATTATACAAGGGTCAACTTTAAATGATCATAACTCTTCACACAGAATTAGATGTCCAATGACCTACCAAATGAAAGGTCTTTGAATCATCGTTTCAAAGCAACTAATTTCACCTCATTTGGAGTTTAGAGTCAAAAGTTATGGTCGTTTCACTAAAGATTGCCAGAACCAAGTTGATCTATGAAACCACATATGGCCGTGGTTTAAAGTATAGCCCGTTTGCTAACTAGTGGAAAAAATTCTTGAAAATCCATTTTTGATCCCAGATTTGACGGACCTATCTATGGGTCATAGAAACTTCTACAGGCCATAGTTGGGCTTATGAAATCAATCCAGAGACCCCGAAATTTGCCCAAAAGTTTACGAAATGGTCCCTACATGCTGTGAAAGTTTCTACGGGTCGTATATGGGCCCGTGGACAACTTTAATAGCTTTTTAAGAAAGGTTATTTTGGATTTTTCCCACTCTTTCAAAGCCTAAACATGATGTTTTTACACCTAAATAAATCCCTAAACATGTCAGTTCAACCTTTTTACACTAAAAACACCCTCTCCAACTTATAGCAAGGTTTCAAGAGAGAAAAAGGGCTAGGGTATGAAGATAATCTTGTGAACTCCCCCAAGCTATTTTAAGATTCAAAACTTCCAAGTATGTAAGGCTAACCAAAATATAAAGTATGCTCTTCCATGTACCCTATAACCCGTATTGATGGAGTTATGAGTGAATTGAGTCTCCCATGAATGCTTCTTGAAAGTTTTTCTTAAATTCTAATGTATTTCTATATAATTTTGCATGAATTATAGTTAAATACTTAAAATAGATGATTTTGTCTTACTGTATGAACCCTGGCATGAATTTTTGTTATTTTTTACATATTTCACTTAAATGGGTATGCACGAGTATAATTTGATCCTAAAGAGTCTATAGAGTCCCTAAATACTTTAACTCTACTTTTGTTTTCCTGAATGCTATGAGTTAGAATGATGTATGATAAAGTCCTTATGAGTCAAGAGCTAAACCTTAAAAGAATGTAACCAAAGAGTTGATAGTTGATGTGATGAATTGAGTTGACAAATGTCTAATAAGACTAGATGAATGAGTTAACCGTAGGATTGATGTTTTATGAGCACATTGAGTATTGGGAGGAGTATTGAGCACCAAATTGATTAAGAGTATGTTCAACTCGAACTCAATAACTACATGGCTGGTATAGGAGAGGATTAGAGTCGTGAGAGGAGTATTGAGCACCGAATTGAGTAAAAGTAAATCCAACTCGAACTCAATGACTACGTAACCGGCGTATAGGAGGATTGGACCATAAAATTAGATGTTTCCCATTCTCCCAAAAAGAGGACTTGATGAGACTGATTTTCGATCCACTGATAGAGATGTCCCTTACCCTGGCAACGTATGGGATGGATGTGGCAACGATATTATTTCGTTGTATCAACACCAGCTCATAAGTTATGGTTGTCGATTAGAGAAACTCTCATATAGGTCTTGATATTACTTTGAGTGGATTAGATTAGATGGTCTATGAGTGGTCACTGTCTAAACTGTATTCTTCCTTTAGAATCTTGACATACTGATTGAGTTTCTTACTCCTTAAATTGAGTTATTTGAGTTGATGTTATTTTTTCTTTACATGTTTCTTTTTGTCATTTTACATACTTGTATATTCTATGTACTGACGTCCATTTGGGCTTGCATCTTTTTATGATGTAGAGACAGGTACTAGCAATCATCAACAGGTGCCCCGTTGAGGACCCATTGCTTTCAGCTGATTGGTGAGTCCTCCCCTGATTTCGAAGGATATCATATTTTTTGTTCTATCTTTGAGTTCAGACTTATTTTATTCTATTTTGAGGTAGCCATGGACCTGTCATTGGCACCATTTGGTCACATGATTTAGAGACTTCATAGACTAAACTGTTGAGATATGATTAGATTATGTTTTGACTAGTTTCTTTCATACTAGTCTTACTCAATTGATTGATAGATTGTTTGGCCTTTGGCCTTTTATTATCAAATGACATTTTTTATTTAAATATTCTTATTCATTGATGACTTCACTAATATAATATGATTGAATGAATGTGATGAGACTGAGTGGTTCGCTTGAGGGCTAGCAATAGTCTCTGCATGCCGACCACGCCAAGAGTACCCTCTTGGGGCGTGACAACGCTCTTATTACTTTAGACGTAGCTCAATTAATTTTATATAATTTGAGTAGTTTCATATGGATAAAGTATGGGTTGATGAAATTTTGAAATGATTGATCTCTTGAAAATACTTGATAGTTTTGTAACAACGATTTTAGACCGAAAAGCCTTAGTTTAGAAAAATTCATATTGATTGAGTGACATAAATCCTTACAAGTGATTTTTAGGCAGTTTTAAACTTAGTCTGATATATGTCGAATTATCGGTATCTAATTGCTATATTTGTGTATCTTTCGATTGTACATTGCTAAACTTGGTGAAATTTCTCTATTTTGATAAATTTACAATATTGTTGAATTTCCATCATGAATATATAAATTGGATGAAATTTAATTTAAACTGATATTAAAAATATGAGACTTTGTAAATAGTGAAACTTTGAAAAATTATAAAAACTATTAGTTATCATGAATTTTGGTAAGAGTGTGGTGTTGGGATGCATAATAATAATACTCATTATATTTATAAATGATAAGCTCAAAGCGTAATTCTGGATGATCAGTAAACATATTATCGAATTTTACTCTATTTATATTGATAAGTTCGAGGCTATTCTGGGTGACTTGTAAATACTTTTTTCGATTCTTAATTTATTGTTGATGAGCTCGAGGCTATTCCGAACGGCCCTTGTCTATTTTTTGGGTTTTCATTATTTATCATCATTTATATTGATTGGAACATTCTTGTGCTTTGTATTCTAATGTATTTCTATATAATTTGAACGGCCCTTGTCTATTTTTTGGGTTTTCATTATTTATCATCATTTATATTGATTGGAACATTCTTGTGCTTTGTGGAAAAGTTTGTCACTGTTATATTTTGTGGTGCTTGGTTCTATTATTGTGGATTATTGGTCTTTTTTTTATACCCCTTTTTTGAGTTATATCTATTATGGTATTTATTGTTATTTAGTTTACAAACGTATTGCTTATATTATATTTTATCTTTCCGAACCCAGCCGACGTATGATACTTTCTGGGTAACACAGCTTCTAGGTACCCCATATTTTTGGTACTCATGCTGCACTTCTACATCATTTAATTTTAATGTAGATCCCAATTTGATCTGCGCTCAGCGCGCACCTAATCATTGTAGTGCACCCAATATTCGAATAGTTGTGAGTTCTCGACATCCAGAGACTTGTTGCATTCTTTCTAACTTCTTATTGCATTTTTTTCTTACGACAGTCAGACTCTTGAATTGTATATGTATATTTTATCAGCTTTTGTACGTAGTAGCTCCTGTCTATGATGATACAAGGTCCCGATGGTTATTTCAGTATCAATTTATCTAGTGATTATTTTGGGCGTATGATATATTTTGGCATCGTATTACATATCTATGCTTGACCCGATTCCTTGATTATGATATTTTCACTTTTGCATATTATTATTTTTCTATTTTGTTATTAGCTTTTGTAAGTAAATCTTTTTCCTTAAAATTCTTACACTTTGTTTGAATGATTGTTATGTATCGTTTCATAATGTATCATATTGTATTGTTTTAATGAATACAATGTTTGGATAGATTGAATCAATGCCGTCATTACATATGTCACAAATCCATAATTTAAATAACAAATCTACAAAAAATTGTAAGGTATGGAGTAGAGCTACTATAAAAAATAAAATAACTCATAAAATAGAATTATTTTTATTTCTATTATATAGAAAGATGAAGTGGAGGACGACCAAGGGTAAAATGTACTCCTTCTATTTCAAATTAAGTGAATTGTTGGGCTATATCACACATATTAAGAAAACGAAATAAAGACAAAATTTAATTATGTTTTTCCATTTTTACCCTTTTTAACTCTAAACACTTATTTAGGGGTTATTTGGTACACATATCAATAACGCAGGGATTAGTAACACATGGATTAGTAATGCAGGAATTATTTTTTATCAAGTGTTTGATTTATTACTTCCCACCTAATCTTGTGGTTGGTTTAAAATTTTACAAAAACCTTCTTTTCCAATTCTATCCTTGAATTTTATGAGATATTATATTTCATGAAATTGGGTCAAGTAGATAATCATCGAAGAATATATATATTTTGTAGCCTATTGTCATATTTTCTACTTAATTTCTCACTTGAGTTATTTGAAGATAAATAATTGTCATCTTAATAAATTGATTATTCACAAAATATCAAATTTTAATTTAATAAAGATAGAACATCTACTTTTAAAATCGAAAAGACCATAAATAATAATAAGATCGAATAAACCACCTACGTTTACACATAAAAATTGCAAGTTGTAATTTTAAATGGAGTTAAAAAGACCATAAATAATACTAAGATCGAATAAACCATCTACATTTACACATAAAAATTGCAAGTTATAATTTTAAATGAAATTAATATCTTAAGTCAATCAACTTTGAGAATTTATCTATTGAGTTTTGTCTTGTATAATAAAATCACACAATAAGGCATTTGTATCAACAAAATAACTCAACTAAATTAATTATCGAAA